>CM035172.1:6007236-6186899 GCA_020205615.1 Panax quinquefolius
AAATTGATTGTTTTAAATGGGTTGTTAGTTTTCATATTCTAACTTGACTTTGTTATGCAATTCAAACAACTAAACCATTAAAATCGATCAACATCATATCTAATCATAAAATTATTCGTTTATTAAAAAGCGGATGTCGAGCTTTCTTAGCCCATGTTATGGATTTGAATAAAGACCGTCAAATTTGAATAATATTCCTGTTGTTATTGACTTTCTGGCGTATTTCCAGAAGAACTTCGGTCTACCCCGAGCGTGAAGTTGAATTCTTTATTGATCTTGAACTTTGATGCAAGCCCATTTTTAAAACCCATGTCGAATGGCTCTATTGAACTTGAGGAGTTAAAGGTCCAATCTGAGGAATTGTTGGACATCGGTTTCATTAAATCTAAGACATCTCCTTGGGGTGCTCTGTTTTATTTGTAAAGAAGAAAGGCGGGGAGTATCGACTTTGTATTGACTATCGGGAATTGAACCATGTCACCATCGAGAATAGGTATCCTCTACCTCGTATTGATGACTTGTTTGACCGATTCTGAGAGCACAATTCTTTTCAAAAATCGATCTTAGATTACGGATATCATCAATTGAGATTAGAGCGAGGATATTCAAAGCGCCTTGAGAACTTCGGTATGGGCATTATGAATTCTTAGTCATGTCTTTCGGGACTAACTAATGCTCCTGCGGCTTTTCATGGATATGATGAGCCAAGTATTCAAGGAATATTTGGATCAATTTGTTGTTGTCTTTATTGATGACATCCTCATATATTCAAAAGCCGTGAAGATCATGAGCACCATTTGAAATTTGGTACTCGAAAGGCCGTGAAAACCAACTAATGCCAAATTGAAGAAATCGCGAGTTACGGCTTGATGAAGTAGCATTCCTTGAGCCGCGTGTTATTCGAACATGGAGTATCTGTTGATCCGTGAAGATTGAAGCAATCTGAAGTTAGAACAACCGAAGTCGATTGGTGTGATCGTAGCTTTTGAGGCTTAAATTTGGTTATTATCGGAGATTCGTGGAAGGGTTTTCTCGAATCGCTACTCCATTAACTTCGGCTAACTTCGGAAGGATACAAAATTAGTTTGGAAGGCGAAGAATGCGAGAAAAGTTTCCAAGAGCTTAAGAGAGACTTATTTCGGCTTTTATTACAACAATACCATCTGGTTCGGATGGATTTGTTATCTACAACGATCTTGAGTAAAGGGTTAGGATGTGTTCTCATGCAGCGTGGGAAAGTCATAGCCTATGCCTCATGACAACTTAAAGAGTATGAGAGGAATTATCCTACTCATGATCTAGAGTTAGCGTGATCGTTTTGCGCTAAAAATATGGAGCACTATATATATATGGGAGAAAGTGGAGATATATTGGGACCGTAAAAGCCTTAAATATTTCTTCACTCGAAAAAAGAACTCAACATGCGGCGGTGACGTTGGCTCGAGCTATTGAAAGACTACGACCACACTATTGATACCATCACGGTAAAAGCGAAGCGTGGTAGGCGGATGCATTGAGTAGAAGATCATATCTTTGAGGAGCAGGTGCGATGATGTCAAGTATCTGCGTAGAACCAACTTTAATAGAAAAAGTTAAGGTTACTCAAGCCACCCAGGCCGGAGGCGTGCGTATGAAGAAGAAAGTACAAGAAGGAGCTATTCGGGCGAGAATTGATGAAGAAGGAATACTTGAGTCCACTCTAGACTTTGTGTTCTAACGACTACGATTTGAAGTCTGAAGATTATGATGGAGGCACCGCAATCGCCATTTGCGATCCATCTGGAAGTACTAAAATGTATCGTGATCTTGACATACATTTTGGTGGAACAATATGAAGAGAGATTGCAAAGTTTATCTCGATGTGTTTAACTTGCCGGCGTGTAAAAGCGGAGCATCTTGTACCTAAGGGTCCGTTGCAACCACTTGAGATTAGGAATGGAAGTAGGGAACACATTACTATGGATTTAAGTTCTGGGTCTTCTACGGTTTCTCAAGGCATCAATCTTATTTGGGTTATTGTTGATAGATTAACCAAGTCTGCTCATTTCTTTCTTGCGTCGTCACGGAGACTTATTCCTTGAGCGTCTTCTTTAGTATATGCGTGAATGAGATTGTGAGGTTACGTGGCATGCACTGTATCCATAGTTTAGGATCGTGACCCAAGATTCACTTCAAGATTTTGGGTTAGCTTGCAAAAAAAGCTATGGAGCGCAGTTTGCGATTTAGTTGACATACCATCCCCCAAGCAGACGGACAATCGAGAGGACTATTGAACTCTTGAAGATCTATTAAGACTACTGTGTCCTGAACTTGAGGGTAGTTGGGATAAGTATTTACCATTGGTGGAATTCTCCTACAACAACAGTTATCGAGCAAGTATAGGTGTGGCTCCATTTGAAGCATTATATGGGCCGAAAATGTGGATTCTCGATATGTTGGGATGAGGTGGGTGAAGCAACATTATTGGGACCCGGGTTAAATGCGATATGACTCTGAAAAAGATCGAATGATTCGACAAGCGTATACAAAGCGCGCACAAGATCGACAAAAGAGTTATCACGGATCTTCATCGAAAGGGCGTGGAATTTAATGTAGGGGATCATGTATTGTTGCGAGTTGCTCCATGGAAGGGAGTTACAAGATTTGGGAAGAGAGGAAAGCTCGATCCACGATTTATTGGTCCATTTCAAATTCTTGGCCGAGTAGGAAATGTAGCTATAGACTTTGCGTTACCTCAAGTATGTCTAAATGTTCATAATGTGTTTCACATATCATGCTTAAGTAAATATGTGAAAGACCGAACCACGTTATTGAGTTAGAAGCGAGGACGAGATAGTGAAGACTTAGCGTATGAGGAGGTACTGTCAAGATCTTGGATAGGAAGGAGCATGTCCTACTGCTATGAAAAGTCGTACCACAAGTTAAAGTTTTGTGGAGGAATCATCTTTATAGAAATGACGGGGAATTGGAAAGCGGAAATGAAAGCGAGGTATCCTCACCTTTTGAAATACACAGTGCGTCGTCGTCGATTTAGAGGGGCGAAATTTCATAAGGAGGGAGGTTGTAAGACCCCAAAATTTTTAAATAAAAGGAATTTCCTTTATTTATTATTTTGAAATAGTAAGGGTTGATTTGATTAATGTGGATAGTTAAGGGTTAAATCATGAATATTTGAAAATAAGCGCAGTGGTTATAAAATATTCATTGTTGTCGGGGAATATTAGTTTTGGTGGTGGAATATTAAATCTTTTGTCGGGGAATATTAAATGCGACGAATGTAGACCATGTGTGGAAACCCATATGTGAGCGATTGGATGAAGAAAGCGACAAATATAAGTTGTTTTTAAATAGCGGCGTAGTTATTCTGAGATTATCTTGTTGGAATACCGGTGGTTAAAACACACTAATACGCGTTGTTGAAACGATAGCACCGGTATTGCACCAATTATTGATTCTTACGTGAAGGCACTTTACTCGATAATGGTTACGATAATTCTTTGTTCGATATTTTATTGAGTTAATAATTCTTTGCGTTGATATTTTATATTCTTTTGTTTTTGATAATTGTCATTACACAAATTATTTTTCATTATCGAAGCAATAATTCATATTATCTGAATAATATTATTAGATAACATTATTGGCAATGTCTAAAAGTTACATCTAAGGAGAGGTTTGGTCACCTAATTGCTTGTAGATAAGAAGAAATTCTTATTGGAAAGCCCCTACTTCTGAGGCGCTGCACAGTTGTCGATATTGTGATTACGTAATATTATTTGTGAATAATTAATTATTGATTTATATGATGAGGAAAATATTGATTTTATGTGGATATAGATGGAGAAAATTTTTAAAATGACAATTGTTGAAAATTAATATTTTATCTTTTACGATAAAATAATTCGTTTAAATATATTATTTTAATAATATATTAATTGGTGATATTTTACAACGAATGTGGGATATATGAGTATACGAGGAGGAAGAGTATTTTTGTTGCAATAAATGTTTAAAACATGTTAAACATGTCGGTTGGACCCCATTTATTATTTGAAATTTGATTATAGCTTTGTAAAAATCGCCTGTTTGTGGATTTCGGTCAATTTCATTTGGAATTTGGAAAAACTTTCTTACGCAAAGTTGTAGAAATTGAATTTCCTATAAAAAAGTCGAGATTCAATTTTACTGATGAAAGGGCTATTTATTATGAATTATTGAAGTTACGAAGCTCAAAAATAATTGATTTTTGTAAGTTTTAATTATTTATTTTATGAAAAACGTTTTTATTATTTCTTTCTAGAAGGTTGGCATGTGGGAAATGTTGGGATCTGATTTCCAAAGAGGCGTAGAAATTTATTAATAATAATATATTTTATTAAATTTTACGCTTTGGTGTTTCTAAGCGATTTCTATATAAATAGGGTCTTGGGTTAGAATTGAAAATCACACGAAATCAAGTTTTCTCTCTATATTATCGAGCGTATTCTTGTGAGTATTTTGAGTATACTTTGAGTATTGCTATATCGGTCTGCAAGTCAAGTCATAGCTTATATCCAAATTCAAAATTTAAAATCTTGATCTTTCGAGGTAAGGGGTGTTATTTTCTTCTCAAATGATATTATTTCTTCAATATCATTATCTTTGAAATGTTGATCTGAAGTTTTATCAAATTTGGAACTTTTTCATATCGGGATTTACTATTCATGAGTTCTTATTCATGAGTTCTTATTCACGAGTTCTTATTAAGCGATTCTTATTCACGAGTTCTTATTCACGAGTCTTATTAAGTGAAGCGTGAAGATGTTTTTGTGGAATTTCTATCTTTTGGTGTGAGTTACTTATTCACGTACTCACGGCCTTATTCACGTATCTGATTACGTATTCACCTAAAAATAAAATTTTTTATTTTAAATCCAAAACATCTATTACGGATACTAACTACGATTGTATCCATGTTTTGATCATTCTTGAATTTTACACCACTATGATTATTTTGAGGTATTTTTGGGCGTGGATAAAACCAAGTACGAATCCTTAATCCTTAATCCTTGTCATTTTGTTTCCTTTGGATTCGTTTCTTTAAAAAAAAAATTTTCATCATCCTCGGTCTTAAATGATTGTTGGGTGTGCGTGATATTTTATCCCTTTGGCTGGGCCGAATATATTGGGCTTATTATTTTTATTCTATTGGGCCTTTATTATTGAATTATAAAAATCATTAAGCGAATTATCATATCATTTTTCATTTCAAACTTATAAAATAAAGATTAATCGATGGATCGATCATTTAGACATTTTAAATATCTATAATCTTTGACTTGTAATGATGAAAAAAGCATGTCGGTTGACTAAAGAACTGCCAAATGCATTAATGTGGATGGGATTACAATCGATTGGTGATTAAAGCGATGATCAAAAGAAGAAATAAACTACATGCGATAATGAACCCATCGGGTAAAGGGAATGTGTCGGAGTAGTAGTGGGTGTACGGTAATTGAGGCCGAGGGTATAACTTGGCAAGGAAGTCTCCACGAGAGGTATGTACTCATACACTTCTTCAATTATAATCGGATATTCACGAGGAATTATTATTATCTCTTGATATCAATACACTAGGCGATATAGCCTCCGTTTTTGATAAACCTTGTGAATTCACATCTTGATTCTCACTTTGAAGCTATCCCAAGCGGAACCGCCGTCGAAGCTTGTGGTGTTTATTGTGTTTACGTTGCGGGATCGGGACGTTTTAGGTGATTGGGGCGTGACGAAAGATCTTGGCGTTAACATTGGCGCTTTAGAAGGAGGGCTCTTTTCAATCACAATTGTTTAAATTTGCTTGAAAGATGATGAGGAGTAGAGATGGAACACTTAGGAAGAAGCGGAGCGATGGTATTAGTTCATCAACGCCTCGTATCTCGATAAAGGATCGGTTGGGTCCTTCTAAAAGTGCTCGTGAGAACACGGCTTCTAAACAATTCGGAAGAACTTCGTCCAGAAGATCCATGGTGGAGCAGACGGAAGTTAGTCTTTAATGACGATAAAGGCGTGATCCCAATCCGGAGCAGGTGGGCGGTTCATGACCGGGACTCATCGTAAAGTGGTCGAGAGGGCCAGAAACTACCAAGTTGGCAAGGATGGCGGACGAAGCGGATAAGGCTTTGGAGGTTCTGTTAAGACAAAGGGAAGATATAAGCCGAAACAGAATGCTTGGGTGAATGAGTTGAGAGGCGAAGCATCTAGCCATTTTCACTCCGAAGAAGACGAAGTAGGCATAAGGAGGTACCCGTCGGAAGGGTAAGGCCCGAACATTCTATGCATGTGTCCGAGGATCATTCTCACAGTAGGAGGAGATCGAGGAAGCGAGCGCCTTGACCTCGAAGAAGGCAGCAGCGGTTGTTAGATCGATTCATCGTGACGATGAAAGAGCGAAGAAGCGGTCGAGAGAAATTATGCCGAAACCCGAAGGAATCTGATCTCCGTCACGTCGTTCTCATCATGAGGATGAAATTTTACGACCTAGTAAATCAAGAAGTCCCGTAAAAGCGGTGAGATCGGCGGGGAAGGGTCGATCCATTCCAAAACCTAGTGTCGCCCGGAAAAGGAGATCTCATCCTGACAGAAGGTGTTGATTTTACAGTTAGAGAGTTGAAAGAACTTGAAAACAATTGGTGAGGTCAGCGGTGAAAGATATTTACGGTAAGAAGGCATCCCTTTTACCTCGATATTCTCGAGGAGAAAGCGGATGCTTGCAAAAAGTTACCTCGCATGGAGAGCTATGATGGGTCGGGAGATCCTTATGACCGTAGTCGAGCGTTTGGCCAAGTAATGGATTCTATGACTTTCTTGATCTTTGCTAAATGTCACACTTTTGTCCTTACTTTGAGAAAAGGCGGCGAGGCGGTGGATGGGGACTTTACCATCGGATTCTCTCTCTCGTGGTGAACTTTGTGATAAGTTCCATGCTTTCGTTTTGGAAGCAATAAGAAGAGGGAAGCTTCTGGGTTCTTTAGCACAAGTCCGTGATTCACCAAATGAATCTTTAGGCGATATGTAAAGAGGTTTAGGGAAGCGGTGAGACGGTGTCCGATCTTAATGATCTCAATTGTTGGATTATTCGAAAATGGGTTTTGGATCTGTTAAATCGGAGAAATTGGTAAAGAAATTGATGTTTCACCATCCAGAAGAGCCTAGCGAAGCCTTTGACAATGAAGGCGAAAGGCTATATTGTTGTGGAAGAGGCTATGAATAGTCTGAAGAATCCTTCTTTGAGCCAATCAAAGGAGGTAGAGGTTCCCAGGCCGATGTTGATCGGAGAAAAGAGGAGGATATAACGAAAGGCGGAAGGTAGTTGAAGAAATACTGATAACTTTCGTGGCGACAAAGCGTGATCGTGCACTTGTTCTACCGAAGGTTAATAAGGTTTATACCCGATTGAATCTGAGAGGTCGATAATTTTGGATCGGATCCAAGAAACCGGCCTTTCTTTGAACCACCTCGTGATAATTACAAAAGCGGGACATGGCAACCCTACGTAAATATTGTGGTTATCATCAAGGCTTGCTTTGGTCGTGACACTAATGAATGTTGTAATTTAAAGGATTTTGTGGAAAACAAGATTAAAAGTGTGGCTTGCGATTCATATGTGGTGAGAAAAGACCATCAAAATCAACGAGTTATCAATCGTCTGGTTCAAATAGGTTCAAGTACCACTTTGTTCAAAATGTTCCACCACCGAAAGCAAATCGTTGATGTAATAAGCGGTGGATCTGTTGGGAAATTAGTAGGGAAGAAGAGAGGTCTTATCTTGATTCGATTATGTCGATAACGATCTTTACTCTGAAGGTTGTGAGGCCTTTCCGAGAACTGTTATTTCATTTCTGGATCGGATTATCCTTGAGCCCATTGAACCGCGTGAAGGAGCATTGGTGATCGCGGCCTGAAGTGGGCTCGATGGATGTGAAAGCATGATGATAGACAACGGATCTTGGTGGACATTCTTTATGCCCATGCTTATCAAAGAATGCATCTCGATGAGCACAAAATGGAGGTCGAGACGGAGGCTCCTCTATATGGTTTGAAAGCGATCACATCAAAGTGGTAAAGCCTTATTGAACTCCTGTCATCTTGACGCATTACCCGGCAAGTGGAGATAACATAAATTTTATGTTGTGCATGTGGATTGACTTCTGGCGCCATTTTGGGAAGACCTCGTTGTGACTCTTGATTTGTAACTTCCATCCACATTTCAAAATCAAGTTCCCCAAAGCACATGGAGTAGGAGAGGTGATGGGTGACTTGGATCTGGCAGGAGATGTTATCGAAATTACGTCATTTCATCCGGAATGGGGTTAGTAAACAAAAAAAGGCGATGGCAATTGAAATCGAACCCTTCCGAAAGAAAGCGATTCGAACCGTTGGTAATCCCGGGGGGACGGAGAAATTGAGTTGGTCGTGAAAGCCGGGACAAGAGCGGTGAAGATTGGTTGGGCTTACGAGAACCTCTTGAGACGAATCTTATGGAACTCTTACGATCTTATGTCGATATTTTTGCATGGGAACCACAAGACATGCACAGAGTTAATAGGAAGGTTCTTTGAGCATAAAGCTGAAATAGATCCTTGAAAAAGCCGGTTAAATCGGAAAGAAGCGGATATTTGCTCGAGCGTCGAAAAGATCATCGATGAAGAGGTTGCAAAATTGTTTGGTCACGACTTCATCTACGAGATTGATTACGGTGGATAGCAAATGTAGTATTGGTGCGAAGCGTAATGGAAAGTGGCGGGTTTGCATCGACTACAAAGCCTCAACAAAGCTTTGTCAGAAGGACTTTTATCCTCTGCCCCATGTCGATCGGCTCATCGATGCCACTTGGGGTATGCATTATTAAGCTTTATGGATGCTTTTTCGGGTTATCATCAAATATCCATGTGCAAAGAAGACATTCCAAAAGCATTCATTTATTACACAGATTCGATTGTATCGTACAAAAAAATGACTTTTGGCCTCATTAATCTTTGGAGCTACCTATCGGAGGATGATGAACTTTATATTGATAGGCAATTTGGGGAGGAACATGGAGGTTTATGTAGATGACATGATCGTGAAGAGTATGCAAATTCGAAAACATTTGGACGATCTAGAGGAATGTTTTCAAACTATTAAATCATCGACAATTTGCGACTTAATCGAACCAAATGTACTTTCGGCCTTGGTCTTTGAAAATTTACGGGTTATCTGGTCGATCGAAAGGGGCATCGAAGCCCAATCGAGAGAAGATCCGAGCCATCCTCGACATGAAGACTCCTCGGTCATTCAAAGGCGTTGATTGTCGGTTGGTAGGATGCGACTTTAAGGAGGTTAAATCGCCAAATCTGCGAAGATGTCTTCCTTTCTTTGATACATTGAAGGGAATGAAGAATGCGAAGACGTTCGGTGGACTTCAAGTGTGAAGATGCTTTCAAAGTATAAAAACGTGTCATCTTGGCTCCTTTATTAGTCAAGCTTTGTCCAATGAGAGACTTTATATTTGTACCTTGCGGCGAGGTTCCTTAGCGATTGGGCGATTTTGATTCGGGAGATCGGTGGGAAGCGACATCCGGTCTATTACGTCGACCACGTCCTACGAGATCTTTGAAACCGGTATCTAACATTGAAAAATTTGCCTTTGCTTTAATAATTGCCCGGTAAAGCTTGGCGATATTTTCAAAATCGACTCTGAGTGATACCTACGGATCAACCGTTGAAGAAGGTGATGGGCAAGCCGGAGGTCTCGGGTAGATTAGCGGCATGGACTATGGAATTGTCGATTTTTTATCGAGTATCGTCCCGACGCCATCAAAGGCCAAGCCTTGGTGACTTTATGGTAGAATGTTCGTTCACCGAAGCGAATCTGAAATTCTTTAGAAGCGAATCTTACGATCGGCGATGGTCGTTATTCGGCGAGTCGAGCGTGGGCGTTGTATGCGAGATGGATCCTCTACGATGGCCGTTAGTGGGCGAGCAGAATTATTCTAATAAGTCCGGAGGATTTAAGGTTCAATGAGCCATCGATTTGGGTTTAAAGCAACAAATAATGAAATGATCGAAGCGATGTTAGCGGTGTCCGATTAGCAAAAGAGTCTCGAAGTCCAACGTTAATTATTTATAGTGATTCTCGGTTGGTTGTTAAAGCGGTTTGTCGGGAGATTATGAAGCTCGGGGACCCAATGATCAAATATCTGGCGGAGTTAAGAAACCAACTTCAATTTTTTGCTTCGTCTGAGTTTGAAGTATAGGCGCAGCGACAATTCTCTGGCGATGCTTTGTCGAAATTGGCCACTACGGATCTGAGATGTCTTTCATGGATCGGTGTATTTGGAAATTTTGCGGCGGTAGAGTGTTCAACGTAAACGATGATGTGCATCGAGCGAAACAATTGTTGGATGACCCCTACATCGAGTATTTGGCGGATGGCGTCCTTCCTTGGATCGAAATCTTTGTGAAAGAAGATCAAGTGAAAGAGTACTAATTTCGATCTTATTGATGGGGATCTTTATCGATTGGCATTTTCCTCACCATTATTGAAATGTTTGGTTCGTCCGAAAAAGTATGCTCTTGGGGAAGTTCATGAAAGGGATTTGCGGTGATCATATGGGTACGCCAAGTCTTTGGCACACAAAGTACTTGACAAGGTTACTATTGGTAAACAATTTTCAAAGAAGCTACAGAGTGATGCGTCGAGAAATGTGAAAATGCCAACTTCGATAGTCAGGTCCCATCGACCCACCGGAAGAGTTATACTCGATTTTATCTCTATACCCTTATTTTATGCGGGGGTGGATATATTGGGACCGTTACCTAAAGCTAAAAGGTCGAGTTAACCGTCGTGTAATTCTTTATTGATTATATGACTAAGTGGGTGAAATGAAACCACTTGATTCGATACTGAGCAGTGCTTAAAGTTTGTAAAGAGTGCATGGTGTTTCGCTTGGGATCCCTAAAGTATTGATATCGGACAATGGGCCTTGATTCGTGGGTTCAAAATTTGAAGAATTTTGAGCGATTTGAGATTCACCTGAAAGACTTACGTGGCTCATCCACGATCGAATGGGCAAGTTGAGGTGACCAACGGAATGACTCTTTGAATGGAATAAAGCGTAGATTGGATGAAGCTAAGGGAAGATGGCGGAAAAGAATTCTTTGAGCGTCTTTGTGGGCATCTACCGAACTTCTGAGGACTACTACGAGGATTCACCCTTCCGATTGGCTATGGTGCGATGCCTTAGTCGATCGAGATCGGATCTCAAGTCTTGGGTGAGTCGATTCAAAAAATCTACAACGATGAAGGGTGAAGGCTAACTTGGACCTCTTGAGGCGAAGTCGAGAGAAAGCTTTAATCAAATTGGTACGCTTATCAGCGAAGGGTGGCCAAACATTATAACAAGGGTGTCAAACTTCGTAGATTCAAGTAGGAGACTTACGTTCTCGAGAAAGCGAAGCTTACACACCTCGAAACTGGAAAGCTAATGCAAGAATTGGGAAGGGCCATATGAAGTGATCAAAGTACCAAAGCCGGTACTTATCGATTAAAGGCACTTGATGGTTCCGAGATCGAGAATACATGGCATCTTTGGCGGACTTGAAGTATTTTCAATAAAGTTCAAAATCGGTTTATCGAATGTACACTGTTGTTTGATATCAATAAAGATCACTTTTCTACAAATTATCACTTTGGTCTTATTGGTCCGATGGTGTAAGGAGGTATGGTAGGAGGTATGGTAGGACTCATTGGCCATTCGATGGTAGCCCAGGTCTTTTGGTCTATATTGATCTTATCGAGGATGGTAAGTCGATGGTCACTATATTGGTCCGATGGTGTAAGGAGGTATGGTAGGACTCATTTGGCCATTCGATGGTAGCCCAGTCCTTTTGGTCTATATTGATCTTATCGGGTGGTGGTAAGTCGATGGTCACTTATTGGTCCGATGGTGTGGGGAGGTATGGTAGGACTCATTTGGCCATTCGATGGTAGCCCCAGTCTTTTGGTCCTATATTGATCTTATCGAGTGGTAAAGTCAATGGTCACTATTGGTCCGATGGTGTAAGGAGGTATGGTAGGACTCATTGGCCATTCGATGGTAGCCCAGTCCTTTTGGTCTATATTGATCTTATCGGTGGTAAGTCGATGGTCACTATTGGTCCGATGGTGTAAGGAGGTATGGTAGGACTCGGCGGCCATTCGATGGTAGCCCGATGTCCTTTTGGTCCTATATTGATCTTATCGAGAATTGGTAAGTCGGTAAGTCGATGGTCACTATTGGTCCGATGGTGTAAGGAGGTATGGTAGGACTTCATTTGGCCATTCGATGGTAGCCCGAGTCCTTTTGGTCTATATTGATCTTATCGGGGGTGGTAAGTCGATGGTCACTATTGGTCCGATGGTGTAAGGAGGTATGGTAGGACTCATTGGCCATTCGATGGTAGCCCAGTCCTTTTGGTCTATATTGATCTTATCGAGGGTGGTAAGTCAATGGTCACTATTGGTCCGATGATGTAAGGAGGTATGGTAGGACTTCATTGGCCATTCGATGGTAGCCCCGTGTTCTTTTTGGTCCTATATTGATCTTATCGGGGTGGTAAGTCGATGGTCATTATTAATCCTTATGTCTTGGTTCTTATCATTTGTTGTCTAAATTTACTTCACATATGATTGATCTCACTCTTGATGCAAATAAGTATAAGTTATTTATTTTGTTTAAGTGTTGAGTTCGAGTTCATTAGTTGATTAACTTGAATCTGTCCAGTAAAATTCAATTCACTTCATTGCATGAGTTAAGCTGTTATACCATATATCTAATTCAATAGTTCATCTTATTGATACTAAATTATTGACAAAAAACCGATCGGAATGAAGTTATAATCAAGGCAGATTAAAGATTTATCAATAAGCATAAAATGTTCATTTCATTTAAGTCGATTAATTACATGAACATAAAAAGTTAAATATTTACATAGAATCAAAAACATGATATATATTGAGCACCGCCTTCATCATCGAATTGAAAGGTCTTAGGGTCCAATTGAAGCGGTGATAGCTTCTCTTCCCTCGTTCAAGCAGGTCCTCATATCCCTCGAATAGACCTTCATGATCTACGACATTAATTTCATCCGGAGTCCCTATACTCTTGCTGAATCATTTTTGAGCTCTTGATCGAGCAGGGGCCTCGTCCTCAAGGTCTTTTATCTTATGGCGAAGCTTGTGGCGCTTGGCCTTATGCCTTGAGCTTCATCCACGAATTTTCGTCTCGGCTTCACCAAGTTGTAGGACTAGGCTTGGTTGGGTGAAGAGAACTCCTCATTTTTACGCCTTGAGTAGGTTCTCTTCAACCAAACCAACATTCAGTTGGTTAAGGTTTGTTGGTGGCTTGACGCATTGACCAACTCATCCTCTTAATGGCCCTCGATTAAATCATCGGATGTCTTGAAATCCATCTTGGCCCGATCCGATTCTCTTTGAAGACCATTGATGGTATGAAAAAAGCATCTTCACGACCAAATCTTTCTCGGTCCAAGGTCGATCTCGGCATGTTTATCTCTTGGCGCATGAAATCTTCCTCGGCTTTCTCCATTTATGTGTCTCGGACGCTTGATCGTCCAAGAAAACGACGATTACTTTGCATATTTTCAAGATATTCAAGTTAAATTCTGAAAATGCTCGAAGGAAAATAGAAATGTAGAGGAAGAAGTGATTGTTATTTACCTTGGCGAAATAACTCATTCCTTAAATCGAGAAGATTTCCGTCCGTGTGATCAACGAGCAAATTGATAAATCGATTATGTCGAAACGAAAGCTCAAGAGGTCGAAAGGAAAGTTGGCGTTGAACTTTGGCCATAGGGTAGGAGATCCCGGCTTGGCATGATAACCTTGACACGAAGGATAAGGCCGTTCGGGAGAAAGGTCTCGACCTTTCGGGGAAAGAGTGTAAATTGGTCGGGGTGTAGGTTCGGCATGAAACGGTTTCGATTCTGGAGATTTGTTTGAAGTAGGTTCTTTGGGTGTTGAAGCGGATCACGGAACTTGGATGACTCTCGAGTGCGTTTCCTCTTTCTACGGATAACGTAGGAATCCTTAAATCACTGATCACCATCCTCTTGATCTGTATTTCTACGAGGGGCACGAAGGGAGGAATGATGAAGACCGAGGAACCACGAGTTCTTCGGCGATTAATGGGGTTATTTTTGTTTTTAGTTTTTGGTCCTAAGTATACTTCTTGATCGGAGACGATCAAGTAAGCCTTTGATCGAGGAATGGTTTTGGGGGTTGGTTACATTTACGGTATAGGTTCGGGGAGGAGTTACGATAGGGGACGACTGGGTTTCTGGTAGCCCTCCTCTTTTTATCGAGGGTGAAGGGTCTCTTCGGTATGAAAACCTCTTGACCTCTGTTTCTTCTCTGTTTGAAATTCATCCGTATGAATTTACGGTGTTGAATCCACTTGAGGGTAGCTTGGTTGGTGTGGCCTCAATTGCTTAGAAGACTTCCCGAACAAAAAATCTTGAAGTTCCTTTATTTCTACGAGCTCGGTCTCTAATCAAAGATCTTGCCTGAAATCAAAACAATTCCATGTTATAATTATATTTTATGGAATATTTTCAAAAAATATACATATATATGAAATAAAAATTTGGTACTTACGTTTATGGTCATATAACCATACTTGCTTGAGAGAGTCAAGTATTTCACTCCTCCTTGGGGAAGTTGTCAAATAGCTCCATCATCTCCACTTCTCGTTCTTGAAACATCTCAAAGTCGTGAGATATTTTTTAAATCATTTGCCCGATTCGGAAGAAGAGATTTGAGGCCTTTGACGAAGAACCATTTTCTCGTGCCATCCCCTATTGCTTGAAGGGGTATTCACCGTGAACGTCTGTCAATTTCTCTCGGACTTGGAGAATGTTTCTTGAGGGCCTTGAACCCCTTCTCCTGGATTATCTTATCTTGTAGGCAGTGAAGAAGAAGTCGGTGAGGGCTCGGCCTTGATTCATGGCGAAAGCCACGAAGGCGAGAATATGGATGTAGGAGTTCGGCACGATTGTGAAAATCCTACACCCAAAAACCCGATAGGGTCACTATAAAGATATGAAGAGAAATCGAACCCCTTCTCCGGTAAAGTCACTTTGATGCGGTAGTCCACCCTTGGTAGTTGATACATCTTCTCACGGATCTGGGTACCCTAACGGCATGGGTATCTGGAATGTGGAACAGAGTTCGAACTCTCTTGATTCGACTTGATTATGATAGAAGGTGTTGTTGGCATGCGAAATCGCTCCGTACTCTATAATAGTCGAGAGGGTTTTAGGGGTTTTCATTTGGGATTCGTGCACAAGTCCCCTCATGAAGATTAGGGTTTGGTGGAACCACGGTGATGGGTGTTACAAGTATGGGAGAACTTTGATCGGGGTTTTGAGAAGCCATTTGTAGCGATTTGCGAGAGAGAGAGAGATCGAGAAATTTTAGAAAGGCGCTCGAATTTCAAATGAGCAATAAAAGCATCAAAATTGGTAAAGTTATCCTTTTATCTTGTGATTTACGGTGTTGAAGAAGATACATTAAATGCTAGTAATAATTTGGAATTTGAATGGGAAGCGTCCGGTTTTGGATCACGGTACTTAATGGTTAGAAATCTTTACGAATTGGGCCCTTAACTTCCTTTCATTTCATTTCATGGACAATAAATGGATGCGTTTTTAATTACATCTTGTCATTTATTGATTCTCGGTAAAATATCATGGATTGTTTATAGTTTTCTATTAAACATTACATTCAACAAAAAACTAGGGGCAATGTTGGGTCGTGATATTTTATCCCTTTGGGCCAAATATATTGGGCTTATTATTTTTTATTCTATTGGGCCTTTATTATTGAATTATAAAAATCATTAAGCCCAATTATCATATTATTTTCATTTCAAACTTATAAGGCCAAGATTGAATCGATGGATCAATCATTTAGACATTTTAAATATCTATAATCTTTGACTGTAATGATGAAAAAGCATGTCGGTTGACTAAAGAACACCGCCATACATTAATGTGGATGGGATTACAATCGATTCGGCGGTAGTGGCGGTGATCGAAAGAAGAAATAAACTACATGCGATCGGCGAGAACCCATCGGGTAAAGGGAATGTGTCGGTAGTAGTGGGTGGGTGGCACGGTAATTGAGCCGAGGAGGGTATAACTTGGCAAGAAGTCTCCACCAAGAGGTATGTACTCATACACTTCTTCAATTATAATCGGATTATTCACGGAGAATTATTATTATCTCTTGATATCAATACACTTAAGCGATATAGCCTCCGTTTTCGATAAACCTTGTGAATTCACATCTTGATTCTCACGCTTTAGCTATCCCGAAGCGGAACCGCCAATCAAGCTTGTGGTGTTTATTGTGTTTACGTTGCGAGGATCGGGGCGTTTTAGGTGATTGGGGCGTGACGAAAGATCTTGGCGTTAACAATGATGATATTATGGAATATCTTTGGCACAGTAGGTGCAAAGATGAATGATTTCTTAAGAATATCTTTGGCACGTAGTGCAAAGATGAATGATTTCTTAAGAATATCTTTGGCCCGTAGTGCAAAGATGAATGATTTACGAAGAATATCTTTGGCCCGTAGTCTGAAGATGAGCAGTGTTTAAATGAACATGACCCAATCGATGAATATCTTTGGCCTGTAGTGCAAAGATGAATATTTGATTCAGATGTATATTGATTGATGTTACGGGGATAAAAGATGAGCGATGAACTTTTAAATTCATACATAGAAGATAGTAGTTTGCATTCTCTACTTAACTCTTCTAATGAATTATTATTTTCATTGCGAATATTGATTTAAAATTTGTTGTCTATCAGTATTCTATTAGATTTTTCCCTGTTGAAGACTAACGATAATTTGTTGTATATTATCTTAGTCATAATATTCTTTACTTGAGCTAGTTGAGCTCACCCTTTTTTTCCTTTTTGTTCCATTTTTCTCGGGAGGCGAGAATATAATGAGTCAGTCGGGGTATGGAATGAAGGTTTTAGAAAGGATTGTTTAGTAGTCCTCACCATTTTGTAAAATAATGTATCAATAAATGTGATGAGGATTTATTTGAGTATAGATATTGTACTGAAGATAATATTTGTATTCAAACTCACAGCTTTACCGTTGTAATAATAAAGTTGTAGTTGTTTCTGTACCATGTATTGACAACTCAGAATAGGTGATGTATACCTATTTTGGGGGCGTCACAATTGGCGCTAGAAGGAGGGCTGAGTTCTAGTGTCATTGAGTTTTCAATCACATTCATTTAACCTACTTCGGAAGATGGTGAGGAGTAGAGATATATAATACGCCAGAGGGGCAAGCGGTGGCTGTGAACTCATCGTTGCCTCGCATTTTAGTGAAGGATCGTCTGGGTCCTTCGAAGAGTGCTCATGAGAGTGAGAGCACTGCTTCCAAGCATGATTCCAAGGGTTCTCGTCCGAGAGCTCATGGTGGTGCCAGACGAAGGTTGGAATTTGCTGATGAAAAAGGCCGAGACCAAGATCGCAGGCGAGTGGAGGGTTCTCCGCCTAAAACCCATCACCGAAGTGGTCGAGATGACAGAGCTGCCAAGTTGGCAAAGATGGCAGAAGAGGCGGATAAAGCTTTGGAAGTTCTACTAAAGCAAAGGGAAGATATAGTTGTGCAGATGCTTCGGATGGCTGATCTGAAAGACGAGGCGTCCACTTATGTTCAGTCCGAAAGACGAAGTAGGCATAAGGATGTACAACGACGAGAGGGGAAAGAGCCAGAACATTCCATGCATGTGTCTCGGGACCGTTCTCGTAATCAAAGGAGATCGAGGAGCAGAACTCCTGAGGCATCAAAGGGAGCACTTATTGTCATCGGTTCTCAAGACCGAGATGGTGGTCGACGAAAGAGTAGGTCGAGGGAGATCATACCAAAAAGTAGAAGGAGAAAGCAACGTCGTGAGCACTCCCACCATGATGGTAGGGTCACCCGCCAAAGTAAATCCAGAAGTCCATCAAGGGCGGTGATTTCTATTAGAGAGGGTCGGTCCATGCCGAAGAGGAAAGAGTCGCCGGAGAAAGAAGTTTCCTCGCAGCCAGAAGGTATGGATTTCTTGGTGAAGGAATTGAAGGAGCTTCAGAAGTAATTAGCTGAAGTTCAACAGGTGAAGGATACTCCGAGAAAGAAGGCGTCCCCATTTTCCTCGGATATCCTTAAGGAGAAGGCAGACACCACCAAGAAGTTGCCTCACATGGAGAGTTACGATGGGTCTGGAGACCCTTATGACCATAACCAAGCATTTGACCGGCTGATGGATTATTATGATTTTACCGATGCTGCCAAGTGTCATACGTTCGTCACAACGCTAAGGAAGGATGCGAGGTAGTGGATGAGAACTTTGTCAACAGATTCAGTATCCTCATGGTCCAAGCTGTGTGATAAATTCCATGTCCGGTTCGGAAGCAACCGAAGAAGAGGGAATCCCACAGGTTCTTTAGCACAGGTCAGACAATTCACCAATGAATCCTTGGGTCAGTACGTGAAGAGGTTCAGGGAAGTAGTTGGCCAGGTGGCGGACCTCAATGATCTGCCGGCTGTAGGTTTGTTTTAGAATGGTCTGGATCTGGTAAAGTCTGAAAAGTTGGTGAAGAAGCTAATGTTTCACCATCCGAAGAGTTTAGCAGAAGCCTTTGATAAAGCAGAAGGTTATATTGTGGTGGAGGAAGCCATGAATAGCCTGAAACGACCTTCTTCGGACCGAATAAAGGATGCAGATACTCATAAAACTGAAGGTGATCAGAAAAAGGTGGGGGGATATAACGATTGATCAGAGGGCAGCTCAAAGAAGTACAATAACACATGGCGACAAGGAAATAATCGCCTACCGGCTTCTACCCCGAAGGTGAATAAGGTCTACACCAAACTGAATACGGAAAGGTCAATAATTCTGGATCAGATCAGGGGTCAGCCGTTCTTCGAACCACATCGTGATAACTTCAAGTCAGGACAAGGCAATACCCGAAAATATTGTGGCTAACATCAAGCCACGGGTCACGACACTAATGAATGTTGCAATTTGAAAGATTTTGTGGAGAGGAAAGTTCAAAGTGGTTTGTTGGTTCAATATGTGACAGGGAGGGACCAACCAGGGCAGCAGAATGCCGATCATATCGTTCAGACAGTTCAACCGACTCCCCCTATACAGCCTGCCCCAAATCAGCCACCAAGGCACGTCGTTGATGTAATAACCGGGGGGACATCAGGAAAGTTGGTAGGAAAGAAGAGGAGAGGATATCTGGACTCGGTCATGTCTGTGATGGGTGCTCCCCCGAAGATCGACAGACTATTTCCCGGGACTGTCATATCCTTCACCGATGCAGATTATCCTTCGGAGCCCATCGAACCCCATGAAGGAGCACTGGTGATAACTGCACAAGTAGGCTCTGTAGATGTGAAGCGCATGATGATAGACAACGGGTCTTCGGTGGATATTCTGTATACCCATGCTTATCAGAGGATGTATCTTGATGGGTGAAAGATGGAGGTTGGACAGGAGGCTCCTCTATATGGCTTCAGCAATGATCCGGTCAAAGTGGCAGGAACCATTGAGCTACCAAATATCTTGATCTTGCCCCTACAACGGTAGAAATAACATGTAAATTTTATGTTGTGCATGTAGATTCGGCCTACAACGCTATACTAGGAAGACCTACCTTCACTGCTCTCCAAGCAGTGACGTCCATCCCTCATTTTAAAATCAAGTCCCCTATGGCACATGGAGTAGGAGAGGTAGCAGGGGATTTGGATCTGGCCCGACGCATTATCTAATGTCGGAATCTTTATTCTTCTTACAGGTAGGGTCGCCAGCGTAAACAAACCATGTCAATCGAGATCGAACCCTTCACTGAAAGCAGTTCGGAGCCATTGGTTATTCCTACAGGAGAGACAGATGAGATCGAACTGGTCCTGGGAAAGAAAGACAAGACTGTGAAGATTGGTTCGGGTTTGCCGGAACCTCTCCGGACAAACCTTATGAAACTTCTTCGCTGCTATGCGAATATCTTTGCATGGGAGCCACAGGACATGCCTGGGATTAGTAGAAAGATTGCCGAGCTTCGGCTGGATGTGGATCCATCAAAGAAGCCAATTCGGCAGAAAAGGCGGATCTTTGCACCTGAACGTCAACGAATCATTGATGAGGAGATCGCGAAGCTGATAGCCGCTAACTTCATCTTCGAGATCGACTATCCGGAGTGGATGGCAAATGTGGTGCTGGTGCAGAAGCAGAATGGGAAGTGGAGAGTCTGCATCGACTACACAGATCTGAATAAAGCATGCCCAAAGGACTTCTATCCTCTACCCCATATTGACCAACTTATTGATGCGACTTCGGGGTATGCACTACTAAGCTTTATGGATGCTTTTTCAGGTTATCATCAAATTTCTATGTGCAAGGAGGACATTCCAAAGACTGCATTCATCACACACCGTTCGGTGTATGCCTATAAGAAGATGACCTTCGGCCTGATAAATGCTGGGGCCACTTACTAGAGAATGATGAACTTTGTCTTCCAGAAACAGCTGGGAAAGAACATGGAGGTGTACGTGGACGATATGATTGTGAAGAGCACAATGGTTTAGAAACATTTGGATGATCTGGAGGAGTGTTTTCAGACAGTCCGCCATCACAAATTGAGGCTCAATCCTACAAAGTGTACTTTCGGACTCAGTGCAGGGAAATTCCTGGGTTACCTGGTCAGTCAAAGGGGCATCGAGGCCAATCTGGAAAAGATCAATGCCATTTTAGACATGAAGACTCCTCAGTCATTCAAAGATGTTCAACGTCTGACTGGTAGGATTGCAGCTTTAAGGAGGTTCATGTCCAAATCTGCAGAAAGATGCTTACCATTCTTCGACACACTGAAGGGACCGAAGAATGCGAAGACATTCCAGTGGACTTCGGAGTGTGAAGACGCCTTCTAAGGCATAAAGACATATCTGTCTTCGGCTCCTTTATTGATGAAACCTGCTCCGGCTGAAACTTTGTATTTATATCTGGCAGCAAGTTCGTTGACAGTTGGAGCAATACTAGTTCGGGAGGTCAGTGGGAAGCAGCATCCGGTTTATTATGTCAGTCATTTCCTAAGAGATGCTGAAACCAGGTACCCCAATATTGAAAAATTTGCCTTCGCTTTAATAATTGCTAGTCGAAAGCTTCGGCAATATTTTCAAGGTCGACTCCTAGTTGTCTACACAGATCATCCACTGAAGAAGGTGATGAGCAAACCAGAAGTTTCGGGGAGATTAGCAGCATGGACTATGGAATTATCCCAATTTTTCATTGAATATCATCCTCGAACTGCTATCAAAGGTCAAGCCTTGGCCGATTTCATGGTGGAATGTTCGTTCTCCGAAGCAGATGTTGAGCTGCCAGAAGCTGAGACGTCCAATCGAGTGGTTGCAGTTCTTCAACATGGTCAGAATTCTTGGACGCTGTATGCAGATGGCTCTTCTACTACGGATGTCAGCGGGGCATGAATTATTTTGACAAGTCCAGAAGGGTTCAAGGTGCAGCAGGCCATCCGATTTGGGTTCAGAGCAACGAATAACGAGGCCGAGTATGAAGCAGTGTTGGCAGGAGTCCGGTTGGCAAAAAGTCTAGAAGTACAGAAGCTGATCATATACAGTGATTCTCAACTGGTCATCAAGCAACTATCGGGAGATTATGAAGCTCGTGGAACGAGGATGATCAAGTATTTGGCGAAGTTAAAGGACCGGCTTCAGTATTTCGTCTCTTATGAGTTTCAGGGCAGAGAACGTAACGACAATTCCATTGTCGATGCCTTATCGAAAACCGCCACTACTTGATGATCATTGTCGTTTTAATGGGTCAGTTTATTTGGAGGTTTTGCAGCAGCCGAGTATCCAGGACGAAGCAGTAATGTGTATTGAACGATCCGACTGTTGGATGATCCCTTACATTGTGTATTTGACAGATGGCGTCCTTCCTTCGGATCAGATGCTGGCAAAGAAGATCAAGTACAAGAGTGCCAACTTCATTCTCATTGATGGGGATCTTTATCGAAGGGCATTTTCGTCACCATCGTTAAAGTGTCTGGTTCCATCTGAGGCTGAGTATGCTCTTCGGGAGGTTCACGAGGGTATTTGCGGTGATCATATGGCCGCTAAGTCTTTGGCTTATAAAGTACTTTGGCAGGGGTACTACTGGCCTACAATCTTCAAGGAAGCGACAGAGTATGTGAAGAAGTGTGAGAAATGTCAGCTCAACAGTCCAATCCCTCATCAGCCACCAGAAGAGCTATACTCGATTTTATTTTCTATACCCTTTGCTGTCTGGGGGGTAGATATATTCTGTCCGTTGCCTAAAGCTAAAGGTCAGGTCAGCTTTGTCATAGTTGCTATTGATTACATGACCAAATGGGTAGAGGCGAAGCCACTTCGGTTGATAACGGAACAAGAGTGTTTGAAGTTCAAGAAAGAGTCCGTAGTGTTTCGCTTCGGGATTCCTAAAGTGGTGATATCGAACAACGGACGCCAGTTCGTGGGATCAAAATTTGAAGGATTTCTGAAAGATTTAGGGGTTCAGTACAGGAAGACTTCAGTGGCTCATCCACAGTCGAATGGACAAGTTGAGGTGACCAACAGAACGCTTCTGAACGGGATCAAACGCAGACTGGACGAAGCTAAAGGAAGATGGCCAGAGGAGTTACTCAACGTACTATGGGCTTACCGGACTACACCGAGAACTACAACATGGGATTCACCTTTCAGATTGGCTTATGGTACTGATGCCTTAGTCACAGTCGAGATTGGAGATCCAAGTCTTCGGGTTAGTCAGTTTAAAGAAACCTATAATGATGAAGGACTAAGGACCAACTTAGATCTGTTGGAAGAAGTCAGAGATGTGGCTTTGATAAAATTAGCAGCCTACCAGCGGAGAGTTGCCAAGCATTACAACAAAGGAGTAAAGCTTCGTAGATTTGAAGTGGGAGACTTCGTCCTCAGAGAAGTCGAAGCATCTACACCTCAGAACATGGGAAAATTGATGTCGAACTGAGAAGGACCCTATGAGGTGATCGAAGTACCAAAGCCAGGAACTTACCGATTGAAGGCATTAGACGGATCCGAGATCAAGAATACTTGGCATGCTGGCAGACTTCGGAAATATTTCCAGTAGAGATCGAGCCAATTTATCGAAAGTCTGTACATGGTTGTTCATCATCAATAAAAGATTCATTTTTTCACAAATGATCTTCTTCTTATTTTGTCCTAAGTTCACAATGGAGTAAGGAGGACGGGGGGGACTCGCTGACCATTCGATGGTAGCCCTTTCGGCAGGAGTGTCCTTATGAATTTGTTCTACCGCGAGTGGTAAACAAATTCCATGGTCCTTTTAATATTGCTTTTACCGCGAGTGGTAAATCAATATGCACCGAAGTAAAGAGGTTCGGGAGGACTCGCTGACCATTCGATGGTAGCTTTATTGTTAGGTGTATCCTTATGAATTTGTTCTACCCCGTGTGGTAAAAAAATTCCACGGTCCTTATATCTTTGTTTTACCCCGAGTGTAAACAAATGTCCTTATATACTTGTTTTACCCCGAGTGGTAAACAAGATCCTGATGGCGCAAGGAGGATCAACCGAATTCACCGTATACACAACCTGCTTCACACTTCAGAAACGATAAGTATACATTACTTTGTTTTGTTCAAGTGTTGAATTCGGTTCATTCAGTTCAGTTCATTAAATTCCATTCATTACGTTTCTCAACTTAACTGTCATAGGCCGTATCTGATTCATAATTTAAGTTAAAATTCGTAAAGAGCTTAAACATTTTTCAAATTGATTGATATTGAAACACTGATAAAAAGTAATTGCACAGAAGTCTTAAGGGACAGAATTAACTATTCATTAATACTTAACCGTTTACAAAAAAAGATGGAAATTTTTACATAAAATTCTAAAGATAAAAAACAGTACAATCCCGTTCACACATTATTTTCGTCTTCGGAGTCAAGCAAGGCTGGATCCAATTGGGCTGCAACCAGTTTTTTCTTGCCTCGACTTCTACAAAATTCGTTTCCATCTGAATACATCCGAAGTATTTCTGCACTTAACTCCTCGGACGCCCGGTATTCATACTAGATTTGCTTGCGCAACTCTTCAGTTAAGGGAGGACTTTGCCCCCTTAAGGCTTTCAGTTTGTGACGAAGCTTTCAACGTTTAGATGAGTGTTTTTCTTTTTCTTCACGGACTTTCACCTGAAGACTGTCGACTTGTATTGTCAAGCTGTGATTGGCTGCAGCAAGCCCCTCATTGGTAGTCTTCAAAGCTTCGGTCTCTGCAACAAAATTGACATTCATGTCAGCTAATTTTTATTCGCTGACTTTTACCGTCTTTAGCTCTTCCTTGACTGAGCTCAGCCCATCATTGGATTCCCTCAGATCCTCTTTGGTTTGGGTCAATTCCCTCTGAAGGCCTTCATTGACACGAAGAACACTTTCATGTTCACTTCTCTCCCGAGCCAACGATGCCTTCAACATATTATTCTCCCTTCTCATAGCCTCCTCATCGGATTCAGCATTTATATGTCTGGGACGTAAGCGCCCGAAGACTGCATTTGCCTGCATATATTCAAACAATATCCAATCAATTTCAGATACTTAAACAAGAAAAGAAATGCATAACCAAGAAAACTGTCACTTATCTTTGCCAGATAGCTCACGCCTTCATCAAGAAAATTCTCGTTCGAATGGTTATCGAAGCGATGATCATCGGCTTCCTAAACGAAGGCATCAAAGAGCCGAAAGGGAAAATTGACATTGAACCGAGGCCACAAGGTCGGTGCTCCAACTGCCTCATTATGGAATTCGTGTGACGAAGGTCTTGGGCGGGAAGGCATAGGTTGGTCATGAGTGGGAGAAGGATCCATGTATATATTTTCAGGGGAGGGGGATTGAGCTGGAGTAGGGGCGCGAACTGGCGAATATACAGGTGTTAAGCTTGGGTGGCCGTCAGATGGTTGTTTTCTCTTTCGAGATGGTGCTGCAGCGGGTTCAATTTGTCCTTCTTCATTAACAGTTCGAGTCTCCACTGGGGATGTTGGGGGATGAGCACTCGAAGAAGATACTCTAAGCTCATCGGGGGTCAAGGGAGTGATCTTGGTTCTTAACTTCTTCACTCGAAGAAGTCGATTTCGTGCATCTACGGGTAAATCTAATAAACTTCCTCGAACTGGTGTTGGTTTGACAGTTGGTGGTGTTGGTTTGACAGTTGGTGGTATTGGATTGACAGTTGGTGGTATTGGATCGACGGTTGGTAGTATTGGGTTGATAGTTGGTTCAGATTCAGAAAGGGGTTCAGAATCTGATGGTATGGAGATCGGTTTGGGCTTTCGGACGGCCCTCTTCTTTCGACGAAGTTTGAGGACTTCTTCCGGAAGAATAGGCTCATCATCTTCTGGTCTACGAACTAGGGGTTCGGATATAGGTGTTTTAGTAGGTGGTTTGAGTTTGGAGGAGGCTTCCGGTTGCAGAGGCTCAGCATCGGCCTCTACAAATTTTTCGACTAGATTATCTTCAGATGGGACTTCCTATTGAGGGGGGTCGACAGTGGCTTCTACAGACTTTCCAGCTAAAAAATCTTTTAAATCTTTCACTTCCGAAGACTACGGTTTAATCAAAGTTACTACAAAAGATTAACAATCTTACATCAGAATCCATATCACATCAACTTTCAAATATTCATAAAATAAATCCGTACTTACATTTATGGTCGTATAACCACGCCTGCTTGGAAAGAAGTCCATAGTTCCATTCCTCCTTCGGGAAATTGTCAAAAAGTTCTATCATCTCGGCCTCACGTACTTCAGGAATGTCTCCGAAGTCAGTGGAAGTCTTCTCATCAGTGGCCCAGTCCGGTAAAGAGGTGATTTCAGGTCCCTTGACGAAAAACCACCTCTCATGCCATCCCCTATTGCTCGAAGGAGTGTTCACCAACGAACGTCTCTCGAACTTCTCTCTTGTCTTCTAAGGATGCTTACTTATGGCCTTAAATCCTTTTTCTCTGGACTGGCCAATCTTGTACACGGTGAAGAAGAAGTCGAGTGTAGGTTTGACACCTAGCTCGTGGCAGAAGGCGATGAATACTAGGATATGAATGTAGGAGTTCGGCACTAATTGGCCGAGCCCAACCCCCAAAAACCCTAAGATGGTCACTATGAAGACATGGAGAGGGAACCGAACCCCCTTCTCTAAGATGGTCACTGGGACAACCGTCCATCCTTCAGGACGTTGATACATTCGTTCTTCAGATCTTGGAGCTCTCATCAAATGGGTATCTGGAATGTGACAACGAGCCCGAATCCTCTTCAAATCAATTTCTGTAACTATTGATGGAGTGTTGACATGGAAATATCGTTCTTTACTCCTATAGAATGCAGAAGGGTTGGGAGGGGGCTTCGCTACCGGATTCTTACAAGGAGTTGCAGCTGTCGGATTAGAGCTTGAGGTTCCTTTGTTGGGGCTTGGGTTTGGTGGAACGACACTGATCGGTGTCACTAGAAGAGGCGAACCTTGTTCAGAATCTTGGGAAGCCATTGATAAGATTTCGCAGAGGAGGGAAGAAAATTTTTGGAGAGAAGAAGAGAGTTCAAAGGTCCAAAATTCAAATTGGCAGGTAAAACTGTCAAATTTGGTAAAGTTTACCTTTATACCGATTTGCCATACCACGGTATCTGAGGCGACACATTAATTGACATAATAATCAAGAATTGATTTTTGAGTGTCCAATTCAAGATTCGGATATTAACCGGGTTAGGCCTTTCAACTGGATTTCAGGCCTTTAAATTATCTTATGATTTTAATTCATTTTCGTTTGGGCTTTGGTAAATCTTATTTTGGACCCATTTCAATCCTGTTAAAATCTATAATATCATGGACCATTTATAGTTTTCTATTAAATATCCTATTTAATAAAAAACTAGGGGGCAATGTTGGGTCATGATATTTCTCCTATTGGGCCGAATGGAGTGGACTTATTTATTTAATTAGTCCATTGGGTCTCCACTATTGGGTCCTAAAGTTATTGGGCATAATCCTTACATTATCTTTATTATATCTCCATAATATTGGACCGGATCAATGGGTTGATCCATTAGATCTTTTAATATCTAAGCCTTTGACTTGTAATGATGAAAAAGGAAGGCTGTTGACCAAAAGTCTGCAGATCATTAATGTGGATGGGATTATACCCTTAAGCCGGTATGTCTGATGAAAGAAAAAGTGACAACTCGCATGCATCCTACCGAGATCAAGGAGAAGTGGGGGTACGTGTCGGGGCGAGAGTTAGTGGCTTGCAGAAAACCGCGCAGCGAGAGTATAACCCTAAGCAAGGAAGTCTCCAAGAAAAGGTATGCATACACACATAACCCGATAATTTTATCTCTCTAAGAACTAGATATTTTATCCTCCATTGTTAACCCTTATAACGGCGTATCTTCGACTCTCACTGCTAAATTATCCCCACTCACAATCAAAGCTATCAAGCTTTTGGTGTTGACTGTGTTTAGTGTGCAGAATCAGAACGTCTTACGTGATTGGGACGTTGGAGAAGATCTTGGCGTTAACAGGAGTTAATCCTATAAATTAATTTTGAGAAATGGACTCTTGATGTGCTTCTTTTTTTTGGGAAATGATTTTTCAAAAGGATGTCTAACTTTAACTAATTAATTTTTGTCCAATTTGCCCCTCATTTGATTCAAGACCCAGTTGCCTCATTTTCTCTCCATCCTCCTACTGCAACTCACTTTCTTACTATACCTTCCCGACTATCTCATGTCTGCCCTTCATTCTATACCCAAAATCTACTGCTAAATTCATTCTTTATCCCACTTCTTATGAGAGTTGGTTGAGTCCATTTTAATTTGAAGGC
Source organism: Panax quinquefolius (assembly GCA_020205615.1). NCBI lineage: Eukaryota > Viridiplantae > Streptophyta > Magnoliopsida > Apiales > Araliaceae > Panax > Panax quinquefolius. The sequence goes on from CM035172.1 coordinate 6,035,229, forward strand.
ATTCTAGCATGATGTAATTGCATTCTTCCCTCTTTGATAAGTTTGTTAGAATATTAGAATATTAATTATAACATTAACAACCCCCAAAGATTATAGAAGAAATATCCTGTAACTCAAGTTGATTGATTTCATATTAGACACTTGAAAAAAAGAAAGAAATATCTTTCTTGCTGGAGAACCCGTTCATCTAGAAACCACTGGTATTATGGTACTAACAAATGACATGTGAAAAGATGTGTTCTTGTCATACTACATAGCTTCTCAACTGACCAGTCAAGTATGAAATAACTCCAAAATTAAATAAATAGATTCCAGTGTCCAATGTGTAAACAACAACATCCTAAGTAGCAGTAAGACTTAACTGGAAAACTCAAATGCAATGTTGGTGTGTCATTTCTCCATCCCTGCTGTTTATATTCCTAAGACAATGGAATATCAACCAAAATAAAAAATAACTCTATAGGTAGAAGATAGAGGATAAACACATTCACTAACAAACATAAAATATTTGAAATAGGACGTGAGATTACCTGACGCAGATGTCATGTGGGATGTAGCACCGGTGTCCATGTACCAATTTGCGTCGGGCGGATTAAGTCCAAGAGTATGCATTGCAGCCTCGATATTCGTTGGAGAAGGTGAGCCAGTTGCTGAATATGCCTGGTGAGGCTTGGGTCCAAGAATACCAGACTGCTGCCGTGCTGGATTAAAATTGGGTTTGGCCCAATTTGGAGGAATAGAAGGGTACGGGGAGGGTGGTATGGCCCACGACCAATTCCATCCCCACTGCTGTTGTGCACCAGTGTTGCTATTCCAAGGAGGATGCGCCCATGGCGGAAGCGGGCCGGAGGAGGGCGGTCCACCACCTCGACTCCCTGAATTGTGACCACCGCCGCGGCCGCCACGGTCACCGCCTTTCCCACTGTTCCGACCACCAGAAATGTCACCCCGAGGTTTCCCTTTATTTCGATGTTGACCCTTTCCACCATTCACTTTGTTCGGGAGAAAGTTGCGCACGGCCACATACGAGTCCTCCACGTCCCATCCCGTTATCAAATTGCCGACATTTTTACGAAGGGTCTTCCTTTGGTATTATTCGAAGATTTTCGGGACAGTCTCAGCGTACGTAAACCTCCCGTTTCGACTGCGGAGGAGTGTTAGAATATTAGTATATTAGGCAACTGAATATTCTCCATTCAATTGTATTTATGTATATCCTTATTTAGGTGCATAGTTAGTGGTTAGATTAGCAAGAATCATGGTTACTTTGGCTATTAATATGGATTGTAAGTTTGGTGAATGGGGGAGGAAAACAGATTCTTTCAAAGTTGAACCTATAGCCCATCGGACCTTCCACCTTGATGGTTGTAATTTGGATTGAAAATCAAAGTAGACGAAGGGCCGGCTCCAATTGCAACTATTACAGAGAAGAAAACTGAAGAAAAAACCAGCATTCTTACCATTTGCTTCATATCCACAATTAGAAAACGTTGGGGTTAACCCATCAGTATAACCCAAATATATGACAAAAGCTGCATAATTTATCATCTTCCTAATTATTCCAACATTCATGTCACCAAAAAGCCACCTTTCCCCTGCTCAAGGCTTGATCCCTCCTCTTTTCCACAAGCTCCTCCTGGAAAAATATTCTAAACTTGAACAATAACACTTTGTGTGTATCTGAGAGGCACAAAGGGTATTCAACATCAATTAATATATACCAAGAATGGAAAGTGGAATCTATTGTGTGTATCTTTGAGTTGGAGAAAGATTTCAAAAAGTTTGAATCTATTCCAAACCTTGTCACCAGAACTCAGCTAACCTATCTTACAAATTAGTTTGAATTCATCTTTCGGGTTTTGGTTTGGAATCTATCTATATATGGCATACCTGAAACTAAAGCATGGCACCCTAATACTTATATTTGCTATTCCTGTTGGCCCTCCAAGTTACCAGTTTGAGCAACTTCCTGCAAACTAACATCATACACCATCTTCATTTTTACAAATGGGATGGTCCTCTCCTCTGCATTAAATTCAAATTTCAGACCAATGGGCTTCTCTTCTTTACTCCTCTGTTGTATAGTTATTCTCTCAATCGCATTTCCTGATGGTATGCACTTCTCTACAATTAATCTTTCCGTCGACAATCCCAAAAGAAAAATGTATTTGCAGTTTAGACTCTCTTTTTTAAAGTAAAGTTTCTTATATAATGGCTCAATACACGTAATTTTACTTAGAATGTCTTTATTTTATTTTTGCCTTGATAAAGCAATCAATAATGGAGTTATATGGTCTTCTTTGATGTGCAGATTCAATATTGGTGGATGCATTCACAGGTACCTATGGAGTAAATTATGGTAGGATAGCAGATAATATCCCAGCACCCGGAAACGTAGTAACTCTTCTGAAGGCCGCAAGGATAAAGAATGTCAGAATCTATGACGCTGATCATGAAGTTCTCAAAGGCTTTAAAGGGTCTGGTATCGAGATAGTTGTTGGTCTTGGGAATGAGTATTTGAAAGACATGAGTGTAAATGAGGATCGCGCCATGAATTGGGTGAAAGAAAATGTGGAGCCATTTGTTGCAGGTACTCGCATCAGAGGAATAGCCGTTGGAAATGAGGCTTTAGGTAGTAGTGATGAAGAACTCTGGGAGGTGTTGCTGCCAGCAGTAAAAAATGTGTACAATGCCCTTGATCGATTGCATCTGGCGGATGATGTTGAGGTTTCTAGTCCCCATTCTGCAGCTGTTTTTGAGAGTTCCTTCCCTCCGTCTGCAGGTGCCTGCTTCCTTACATGAAGCCACTTGTGCAGTACTTGTTCTGGCAAATTCATAGCCTGGATTTTGGAAAACGGAAGTCATAGTTTCTGAAACGGCCGGGTTGGGCTTCTCGTGGAGATGCAAATGAAGTAGGAGCTAGTGTTAAAAATGCCAAGACTTATAACCTTAACCTGCGCAAACGGCTAGCCAAAAACAAGGGAACCCCCCCCCCCCCCCCCCCCTACAGACCAAAGACTGTGGTGAGGGCATATGTTTTTGCCCTATATATTTAATGAGAATTTGAAGAAAGGGCCAACCTTTGGGCTGTTTAAAGCTGATATTGGGTTTACAGGACTTGTTACTTCTTCAGCAACGTCGTCTTTCAAGCTAGTAGAGTATGTTTTACCCACCTATACCTCTTACTATTTCTGTTTACCAGATGACTGAATCTGAATGTCAACTTTTTACATTTCATTTAAACAAAATAAATAAATAAATAAATATCAATGATTTGAGCGACTACCACTCTGCCCATTCATACAATCACATACACTATGTGAATTTCATTTTCTTTTGCCTTTTCTTATCATACTTCTCTCTCTTTAATATCAACTATTTTTATTACAAATTAGCCAAGCGTCCCGTCCCGTGTGAAGCTAGCCCTTGTTATTTTTTTTTAAAATTTAATTTATTTTATATAGCGAATATAAAATATATTTTTTGAATATATAGTCATAAAAAAATACTCCTAACATTATATAGGAACATAAAAAAATGTTTTACTTTTAGGTAAATTCTAGGCAAGACCAAAGACGATTGCTACAAAAACTAAGTTTTGTCTTATTATATATTTATAATATAGATATATAAATTTATGCCGTTTATGTAAATATTAATTTAAATTGCTTCAGTTTAATTAATATAGCTTACTAATTATGTCATTTCAATATTTTAGTTTGTGAATAATTATGATATATCATTGTTGAATATATTAATTAAAATGATCATGTGATGTAATTTAGGCTCATGAGAATCAATATTAGTAAAGGACTTTTATAAAATAACAATTAAATTTAAAGTTTTTCAAGATCATAAATATAGTATTTTGGTTCTAATTAAACTCTAGGTTTAATAAGTATTTTAATAGTAGTAAATAAAATAAAATCAAGAGGTTTTAAACAATATTTTAGTAACACTTAAATTATAGTTACATACTAAAGACCAAAGACTAAAAAACTTAATTTTGTCTTATTATATATATATATATAGATATATAGATAGAGCTTCCGGTTCTGACCTTATGACGACAAGTTTAGCGACGGTTTTATCCATCGTTAAAGTTGTCCGCATGCGGACCACCCACATATATAGGAAGTGGATTGTGTATATATATATATATAGACACACAACACTATTAATTATTAATTTCACAACTTCACTTACTAATTGCATATAACTTAGATTTATTTTATTTTTTATTGTTAAAATCTTTTAATTCTTTTAGGGTTAGATGACAATTACAGGAATCAACCAAAAATTTCATAAAATATATATAAATGGGTCATATTAAGTTTGAGTTTTATTAGTAGTTATTTAGATTGTTTTAAAATAAATTTAGGGAGAGTTTAAAAAGTGTGTTATTTATTTGTAGTTAAATTGTATAATTTTTAATTTCTTATTCATTTTATATTTAATGATTATGAAATAATTTTAAAATATCACAAATTAACATATATACTATTGGTATGACAATGTCTACAAACTTTGATTAATTAATGAGGTAAAGGAATTTTATAAATAATAAAATTGTTCTCCATACATTCATTTCAATTTTGTGTGTAATTAATAGATTGGGGGCGTCCGGTGCAGTTAATGACCAGTACGTCCGATGCACTCTTCTTTTCTTTTCTTTTTTACCATAATTATGAGAATAATAAATAAAAAATAATAGATCAAGTTTGAACAAAAAACTGTAAAAGAAAGTATATTTTTTATTGAAAAAACACTGTAAATTGCAGTGTTTTTTCAATAAAAAAATATACTTTCTTTTACAATTTTTTGTTCAAACTTGTTCTATTATTTTTTATTTATTATTCTCATAATTGTAGTAAAAAAAAAAGGCTGCACCGGACGGTACCGGTCGTTAACTGCACCGGACCGCCCCCAACCCGTAATTAATGGTTTAAGTTTGTAGGGAAAGGGAAGTGGAGTTGAAGGTTGGTTTGGGTAGTCATTGGGCGCAGCGGTGCTTCTGATTATGATTATGATAATATAATGAATGAGGGGTTAATTCAGGCTTCATGTTTTATGTCAAATTATTGTAGTAAATTAATGTGTTAGTTTCTTGTAAATTCATTTAGCATATTAATACTTATATATAAATACACATAAATAATGATATTATTAAATTAAATCAATTGAAAATGATGATATCATCAAATCAAATCAAATCAAATCAATTGCAAATCACATATATAAGGAAAAATGACATATATTAAGCTTTTATGTATTAATTATTTTGTTATCAGTTATGTAAATATATGTGATAGATAATTCTTTTAAAGAAAGATGTAATATCATGAATCAGGCCTAATACTCTAATTTGATTTTGTGTATTGAAATATATTTCACAATTGTCATTCGTTAAAATACTATTGCAATACACAATTCAAGATTTTACTCTCCTCTATTATACATTTTTTTCAATTTCATTCAATACGCCAATTATTTAATTTTAATAATTTTATTAGTAATGATAAAATTATGTTAATAGAAAATTAGAATCATAAAAACTATTTTCACACTTAAAAGTTTAAAATTATTTTTATCCATTAAAATTTTGATAAAAAATTATATGTTGATCAAATGGTAAAAAAAAGTGTCGATTATTTTTATTTTTAAAATAATTATATTATTTAATATAACAAATTAGTGACCAATTTCAATTTTAATTATAGGATTTATAATTATAAAAATATGATGTATTGATGAAATGCAATCCGTTATTTAATGCACGGGCTATCAATTACTCCCTCCGTTCTTTAATATAAGTCGTTTTAGAGAAATATTTTTATTCCTTAATATAAGTCGTTTGAGAATTTCAAGTAAACATTAATTGCTTAGTTTTCAATATTATTCCAAGTATTAAATGTAACTTTGGTTCTCTTACTATTTTTTGTCCAGTAAATAACAATCTCTTCTTCCAATACAAGGGCAATATAGACAATTGATATTATAGTTAATGCTATATAATCATTATCTTAATACTTGTGCACAACCTTAAAACGACCTATATTAAGGAACGGAGGGAGTAGTATATTTTAATTTCAACAATCCTTAATTCTCTGAATTATTTTTGTTATCAACCAAGAAGCAACCTTCCTCGGTAGACTGAAATCAATGAACAGACTGATTGGAAACATTTTAACTAATTAATTTTTAAACACGTGCGCATGCATGCAATTAGTAGGTAGTTAAACGAAAAAGGAAATTAAATGCAAGTGGTCACGTACGGTCTTGTCTTGGGAATAATCTCCATCAGCTGAGCTGATACTAACATGGAGTACTATAATTGAATGGTGTTACTACTACTACTGTCTTAACATGCAATTAGTTATCACAGAAATAATACTCAATAATTTTAGACTAATTGTCTTATTAGGACTTTAGGAGCACTATTGTTAGTTATCTTGGCAACTCTCTCTCTACGTACCCTACATATAACATATATATATATATATATATATATATATATATATATATACACACACACGTAGACTTAATTTGTCTAATCTATGATCTTCGTAATTCCTTATAACTTAATCAACTAATCTAATATAACTAGCTAGTATATCAAAATTTCAGTTTATTTATAGATATTGTACGTACATGTAGCTAGCTAGTATTAGGCGATATTTTAGGAATATAATATTTTAGATATTATTATATTGTTAGAATAGACTTATAGTTTCCATCATTCACTCTTCCATGATTATCTCCAATAATTATGTAATGGTTATCTCCATGATTATCTCATTGAGTTAGGTATCCTATCTTCTCAATGTAAACAATAGAGATAATTATCAAATTATTATCTATGCAATTATCTATTCTCTCAATTCAATATTCTCTCTCTAATATGATGTTCTAACAGCTAGGTATTGTACGTAAGAAATGGCGTACACAGGTATATATTTGAGTTTGAGTTTAAGTTTGACCGATACTCCTACTTTCTTTATAGTAAATAGTAATTAATACTCGTAATGAAGCAAAAGTTGGTTCACATTTGTTGCGGACTCAGTAGTAATGCTGCTGCTGGCCTGCTGCTGCACAATTAATGAAGAAACTGCCTGCCTTTTTCTCTTACCAAACATTTGCTGTGAAAAAGACCTGTATATAACCCCATGCATAAAATTCCAAGCTTAATCGTGGCCCGCCCCGGCCCCCGCCCTGCTAGGGTAATCAAGAATCAATCAAAGGCCTAGCTAGCAATAGCCTCCCCCTCCCCCTCGCCCCAGCCCCACCCCTACTGCAAGTCAAGTGTTGCTTATATATTATTAGTATCATGTCGGTCTTAAATCATTTGTAGTGGTTTATAGTATTGCTTGTAGTACTCTAATTTTTATTCACGGGATGGGATGGGACGGGACGGGACGGGACCATTTACTACTACTAATTTGGATGCACACTTTTTTGTGGGGGCAAGTTGAATGTTGTAGTAGAAGTTCAACGTTTTGACACAAAAGTATAAGTTTTTAAATAAATTAATGATTTTTCAATAACAATTTTATAGTCATGAAAATAAAAAAATTATTGAAAGAATAATGTCAAATATACGCCTCTACAAAAAAATAAAAATAAAAATCTTTAAGTCTTTAATTACTAGGAACATTAATTATTTTTATATTAATATTGCGATTAATTCGTTATTGACAAAGTTCATGTAATTCTTCTGTAAAGCTGTTAAAATAAGACCCTTCCATCTTTATATATATATATATATATATATATATATATATATATATATATATATATATATATATATATATATTCAGTTGTGGTTTTCATATAATCCATTTCCACATTATTGTTCCTACCAACTGTGTAATGATAAGTTGTTTTATTAGTTACTAGTTTATAGTGTATACTAGATATAAACTAAGATTATAAAAGTATACATCACATTTAAATAATGTTAGTTTGTCTTCATGTCTTTTGTAGTAATATATCCGTTAATACCACTACTATTTTAAGTAGGAAAATTAGGTTTAATTGGTCACCAATCTCTCGCTCAAAATTAGCATTAAGTTTCAGACTAGTATGGCCGATAAATTGACAAACGACTCCTTTGGAGAGAAGACTTATGATCGATATATATTCCCTCTATTATTTTTTTTAGGTCATATATATATATATATATATATATATATATATATATATATTCATCATCAATCAAATATACATTACTTTATACTCAGAGATGATATTGAAAATGTTACGTTTATCAAGCTATAATCATTATAAATAAATAAAAAAGTTAAAATATTAATTCAATAAGTAAAACAACATCATTAAGTAATAATTTGCATAATTATTTAACAATAGTACGTACTTTCATAAAAGAAAGATTATTATATTACATCTTCCTAATGTTGAAGTTATGTTAGGGAATCCAAATTAATCACTAATACCTATATTAATATTTTAATGTATGTATGTATGTATGTATAATTAATATATCAATTTAGAATTAATGGGAAGTGGTTAGTATGAAATTCATTTTTGATTAAGTTTGTCAATTGGTAATAAAGATCTTGGTGCATGCTGATGACATATATATATATGTCAAAGATTATTGGCCAATCGATTAATTTATTCTACAAAAATAAATTTCATACTAACCGGATCCGAATTAATGCATTACTGGTGCAATGGGAAACACTAATTCAAATAATAAATATCAATATCAAGTCATTAGTTGATTAAAAATCGATGTTTCAGTAGTTCGAATTTAATTAAAATTGTCAATCCTAATTATTACTAACATATAGTATATACTATTTGACCCTACTAATAACTCATACTATATGTCTATAATTTCATTTCTATGATACTCCCTCCATTCTTATATGTAGGTCGTTTTAGACCTTTTTTTTTTATTTTTAATTATTTGTCGTTTGTGGTTATATAGGAGAATTGATTACTATTTTTTTTAAATTGCCCCTTATTACTCCACCTAATCTTTTGATCCATATTTATGAGATAAGTGAGGTAAAAGGTATTATAGACAATTGATACTATAATTAATATTTTTTAATTATTTCCTTAATTATTGTGCACGTGTCTAAAACGACCTATACTAAAGAACGGAGGGAGTACTATTTTCAAAACAAAATGTAGAATGAAATACTCCCTCCATCCCTAAATAACTGAAATTTTGAAGGTTTTCACACTTAGATGTCATTTATTACTCCAATTTTATCATTAAGATTGATATGTATTACCACAATTACCCTTGCATTAATTAAGAAAAGATGTACTCCATATAGTTGTCTAGATAAATGAAATACTCCATATAGTTGAGGACAATAGAGGAAAAATTATAATTAATGCTTTCTAAAAACTTGGTAACATTAAATATATTGGGAAATTTTGAACTACCTACGTCAATTATTTAGGGAGGGAGTGAGTAAGAAACAATCAGAAAAAGTAATTAGCATTTATTACATAGAGAACAGATTTTAATAAGACGACAAAAAATAATTAAGTCGATTTATGTGCATCTTCTCCCGCTGCCCCACCCTCATCATCGGAATAATCATCACCGTTGATTTGATCAAGAACAATAACTAGGCTCATGGCAAAGGCACCATCAAAGCCAGGCTTGAGGAAGAGGGAGAAAACGTCCTTCCCAAGCACCATATTGGTGCTGCAATCCACTTTACGTCTAATCTCAGCCTTTGATTCTTTTGCTGCATTGAAAATGGTGCAGCACCGCTGTGAGAATGATCCCTCGATCTGGTAATCCTCACCTGGATTACTGAACACCTCCACCGTCACGCTCGACCGTCCGATGATCGACGATCTACGAACGCTGAAAATTGGCTTCTGTCCCTCCATTCTCTCTCCCAGAAACCCTTCCCATCGTTGATGCAGACTCGGCCTCTGTTTGCAGCAACGACAAATAAAATGAGGCTCGTGAGTGAGTGAACTCGCTGTTTTGACTCAAAAACCAAACGACTCAAAATTTTATTGTCACCCATTCTACTGGTGTAAATTTTGATATGCGCAACGAAATTAGTGGTTGGGTGGAGTGGGAACTGGGTTGAAGACTGCATTTTAATTGTGAGTGACTGAGTCGACTCGTAACAATGGGTATAATAGAAGGAGTCAAATACACGCAACAGCAACAGCAGTTGTTTTACTTTACTCTGTGGCTTTCAAAAAAATCCATTCACACAAATCTGAATTGAAAATAGTAAAGGAAGTAAATGCAAATGAATAAATAAATTAATTATATATATATATACATACCTTTCGGCGAACGGTGAGGAGGCAGCGGCCGGAAGGATCCATAAGGACGAGTTCGGCCATGTCACGAGCATGAGGAGCGTAGGAGTCGACTCGGAAGACAAGCTGACCAGTGCAATCGTAGACGGTGAAGCCATCGCCGGCGAAGAAAAGAGAAGTCTTGAGAACAGTAAGATGGGTTTGTTCTTCATAAATGAACCCATCATCCACAATAACCCCACTACCTTTCATCGGTTATTTTGATCTTCCGGCGGGTTGAGCTCTATTATTATATAAAATGGTAACGTTTGTGAGACAGACTATTCTATTACTACTATTAAAGACGTAGATGGGAAGGGAAGATATGTAATTAGACGAGAGAGAGGAGAGAGCAAAGGCAATGAAGGGGAGAAATAGGACAAAGTCTGTTTCTCTCACCAATATAAACAAAGGTCCGAGCCTGGGAAAAGAAGTAATGTCACGGGGCTGGACCCTTTGGAACAATGTGGAATGGACCTAACCAGTGTTGTACTTACCAAAAAAATCTCACCTAAGTTTAAAAGCTACAGTAAGTCTGCCTGCGAGAAAGAGTTATTTTTTAAATAAAATTATTTTTAATTTATTTTATATAATAATTATAAAATATATTTTTTTAACTTTAAATTGACTTATTATTATTTATTTTGTTTAAAAAATAAATGATTACATATCACATACAATTGTTTAATATTCACAATTGAATGTTACTAATGTGATTATTTTATTATTTTAATTTTATATTAAGTTTTTATATAGTTTTAAAATTAATATTTAATTTTATAATCACTCCTTTGTATTTATTTATGTATTTTTAATTATAGTTTAAATTTGAGTGAAAACCTACCGGTCTAGACGCAATGTTTAAGTCATAGTCTATTAATTGTATAATTAATTAACTAAATAAATTCTATAAAAATGTAAATTGTTGGCAAATAATAAGTTATGATCATGATTTTAGTTTCAAAAAGGAGTAAATTACATATAATAGTACATTTTTAGAAATAATTACAAAAATCATACACCTATAAAATAATTATAAAAGTATTACACTTTTTTATTTTTATTTTCAATCTTAACATAATTAAAGGTCCTTAAATTAAGGGATTAATATGTAATGGCTGACATGACAATATTAGTATAATTAGGATTCTTTAATTTAGGGGATTAGTTTTGATAGGTGCCATTTTCTCTCTCATATCCTCTTATTCTGTCATTTTATTTTTTTCTGTCATTTTCTCTCTCATCTCCTCCTACTTTCATTTTCTGTACGCCACTGCACTTTTATTCTTCCATTTTCATATTTAAAGACAAAAGCTGTAGAGTGAAAAGAGAAGATGAAGACGCCATTGAAGAGAGAAGATGAAGACGCCATTTTGCCATCTTCTCTCTCATTTTCTTCTATTCTGCCATTTTTTCTTCAAAAAATGAAGACGCGCGCCATTTCTGCCATTTTTGTATAAAAGATGAAGATGTCATTTCTGCCATTTTCTTCTATTCTGCCATTTTTTTAATCTCTTTCATTCTTCCAATTGTTCTTCATATTTCTTTATACTCTGTTTTTGTAAGTACTTCTATTTTACCAAGGTAACCAATTCACCTCCACACCATCAGTTTTTTCATAGTTCAGTTGGTAACCAAACCTTCACACCAAGGTAACCAAACCTTCATACCAAGGTAACCTTGGTATAAATGTTTGGTTACCTCAGTATAAAAGTTTGTTTACCTTAGTATAAAAGTTTGGTTACCTTAGTATAAAAGTTTTGGTTACCTTGGTATAAAAGTTTGTTACCTTAATATAAAAGTTTGGTTACCTTGGTAATTACCAAGGTTTGTTACTTATGGTATAAAAGTTTGGTTACCTTAGTATAAAAGTTTGATTACCTTGTTATAAAAGTTTGGTTACCATGACATTACTAATGATCTTCTCCTCTCGCAATATCTTGAGAATTTCCTTTACTACTGTAAAAATGGTTGCTCCCGCCACTCACTGCCTTGACCTCCACCTCCACCGTCTCTGTAACCACAACTTGAGCCACCACCGCCATCTCCGCCGCCACCACCACCGCCACCATCACCATTGTTACCTCCTCCATAGCCATCACCGCCGCCTCTGAAGCCACCATTACCACCTCCTCCGAAGTTGTCACCTCCTCCAAAGCTTCCACCTCCTCTGAAAATTGCCTCCGCCACCTCCTGCAAAGTACAAAATTTGTGCAGTCTTTCCTATGAAATTTGAATTTGAATATTTGAATTTGAATTTATTTTTGTGGTTAGATCCCATATATTTGAATTTGAATGATTAGTTATGACAGATATTTCTCCTTAATTTTAGGTTTTCTTATTAATATGAATTGCGTTATTTTTGTAATTATGTTGTGTGTGTTTTATTTTTGTAATTACTTTCTAATTGTTGTATATTAGTGTTAAGGATCCTTTAAAAAGTAACTAAATTTTAATTAGTAATATATAATTCATGTTTTTTTAACATTAATTAAGTTAAGGTCTCTATATGAAATACATTTGTACACTAAATTTTAATTACTAATATATTTTGTAATATATATTAAAATTTCTTTTATTAATTAGTTAAGCTTTAGGCTTATACCAAATTAGACGAAAGACAAAGACCAAAAAATCAAGTTTTGTCATATTATATTTTTATATAAATTCTCATTATTTATATTTATCATTATTTTAGAGTATTGATATTTTTACAAGTTACTCCCACATGGTTGTGAAACTCATTTAGGGGGGTGTATTCAATTATAATTTTTAAAGACTTTTTTTAAGTGACAAACTTTTGTAGAATTTGTGGGATTTTAATGATTTTCACAAATTTTAAAGATTTTTTTAAAATGACTTTTATAGACTCCATGAAATAAGTAACAGACTTTCATAAACTTTTTATCAAGACTGTGATAGACTTTTGTATACTTCTAATATATCTTGCAATTTATATTAATTGTTAATTAGCCCATGTGTACAATATCTCCTTCTTTTTTCATGAACAAGAGTAAATCTCATTATATTATTGTGGCATGAGATTTTATATATGTTAAAAGCGTTCACATTATTCTACTCATTTCATGATACATTTGGATACTTTCGGATACTAATAAAATTTTAAAAACTACATACACAATATAAAAAATAAAGCTCACTTTTCATTTAAATATATATATACTTTATCTTGTAGATGACATACGCTTTTTAGTAGGAATATCAAACTTTGTTTTTCACAAAATAATATGACAATGAAATACATATATATTTGTCATACAGGAATACATATATATATTTGTCATGCAGGAATAGAACCACATGTTACATTATTTCACTATGATACACCAAAGACACTTGAAGACGAATATGGAGGATGTCTCAAAAATTAACAGTAATTTCCTTCGTTTAAAATGACAGAAAACTAAAAAAAATATACACATCATATATTTTCTATTTTCATATATTATATATACATAATCTTAACAACTGATATGAGAGTTTCATGATTTTATCTCATTTTTGTTGAACAAATCTCTTCCCTCTTTTTATTCGAAGCTTTCGAACAGCTGCTTTTTTCCTCACCAATTCAGATTAGGTCTAGTTATTTGTTTACTTATTAATATATCTTGTTAATTCTCTTATTATAATAAATCCAATTATTTTATATTCCAAATTTTATCAAAGTATTTATCCATCACATATTAATATTTATTAGCCCATATAAAATAAATAACTAATTTGACCCAATAAAAGAAAAAGTCCAATTAATAACTAGTTTTATTCACCTTTGTGTTTATTTGGAAGTTTTTAAAAATCTTTAGAGATGAGGTAAGACTTTGGATATGGGTTGATAGTTATAATTTTCTTCTAAAGTATGTCAAAGTCTACCATTTGATAAAAATCTTTAAAATCTATGACTTTTTGAATACCAAAATACTTTTATAGACTTTATAAAAATCTTAATTCAATACCATCTAACTTTTAAAGACATTAAAAAAGTTGTAATTGAATACCACTAAACTTTTATAAACTCTTTAAATGTCTTGATTGAATACAACTAAATTTTTAAAATCTTTAAAAGTCTTTAAAAATCTTAATTGAATACAACCCTATTAGTATTATATGTAAGAAAGACTTTATGAAACTATCATTTCTATTTGTAAAAATATCAATTCCTTTATTTTATAGCAATCACTTCCAGAGATGTTCTTTCTTTTTCTTTTTTGGTTCATTCAAAATTTAAAATATACATATTTATTGTTAAATTATCATTTTATTTGTAAAATATCAATTCCTTTAGTATTGTTTTTAATTGATAAATACCATTGTCTTATCTTAATTTCATTTTTAGTTAATCTTAAAAAATATACAAATTTAAAAACTTGTTTTTTCTAAAAAATCATCGATGAAATTTATATCCATTATAAGAAAGAAGAGGGTAGTAATTTAGAGGTATCTTAAGTAGTCTTCAAATTGTAGTAACTTTATAGCCTGGGGTGTTTTTGAAAGTAAAATTAATTAGGTTTGTCAACCAAATTAAAAAGAAAATTTATAATTTCTCAATTTATTGTGTGATTTCTTTAGACTCGAAGTTGGACATGTGATTTTTCAGGTTAAATATTGTAGATGATAATTTGTTATATTGGTTCTCATTATTAAATTTGTTAATTTCCTATTTAATTACACAAAAAAAAAAGAATGATTGAGATTGTGATTATTATTATATAATATATATATATATATATATATATATATATATATATATATATTATTATATATATATATACGGGAAGTTTGAAGCGTAATCCTTAAATAAGATAACACCTTAAATAAGATAATTTTATCAAAACGAGCGTAGTTTTGATAAGACGCGATGACATTTTTATAAATACCAAAACTACGTCGTTTTGATAAAATTATCTTATTTAAAGGCGTTATGCTTATTTAAGATTATCTTCTTGTTTTCCAGATATATATATATATATATATATATATATATATATATATATTCCTCCAAATTAAAGAGATACTCCCTCAATTTCTAAAATATTGTCGTTTTAGAAGAAAAAATTTGTTTTAAAAAGTTTGTCGTTTCAATTTTTTAGGAGAATAAATTATTTACTTTCCTATATTACCCCTACCTTCTCTCATTATCCCAAGAAATTCTCTCACTTTTATTAATAGTTTTCAACTTTTCATAAATGTGTAGTGATGAAATTTTAAACAAATTTTATTTGATAAATGATTTTCTTAATCCACGTGTACAAACCTTAAAAACGATTTTTTAAAAGCGGAGGTAATATTTATTGAATTCTATAATGATGAACGGTTGGTTGAGTTGATTAGTGATTTGACACAATCTAAGGCAGAAGTTGAAAAGCTAATTATTCCGCCATGCCAGTAATTAAGGGTACGGATGGCGTCTGTCTGACTATTAGAATATAGAAGTAGTAGTGGTACCATTTTTAAGGTTAACAAGTGGAGAGGTGAGGGGGAGAAAAAGAGGAATCAATATATGTATGGTATTGGTATATAATGGAGTATATATATATATATATATATATATATATATTTAGTTGTTTAATAGTAATTCTTGGGCATTTATTCGTTTAGCATAATAATTAATTAGTACTTAGTACAAGAAGGAGTAATTGAGAAGCTTTCTTTTTGATCGAGGAATCTTAAAATATCTAATGGCAGCAGATTATACGTATTTCGTATTATTATTATTATTATTATTATTATTATTATTATTATTATTATTCTTTTTCAATATTTAATTTTGAGTAGTTTTAATACGTTAGTTAATTTTGTGGTTGGTTAGAGGTGGTAGTAGTAAGGAAATAATTAAAGTCAAATGAGCAACAGGCAAATTCAAATACTTCAATAAATCTAATAAAATATAAATAATAATTTTAAATTTTTCACTCACTCAATAAATCATCTTGGGCCGTCTAAAGTTTGGGATAAATCCCACCATCCATCTATCTAATAAAATACAATTTCTCGCTCACTCAATAAATGATCTGGGCCGTTTAAAGTTTGAGATAAATCTCACCGTTCATAGAGTGTCGAAGACACGGAACACAACTAGTTGTATAATATAATTCCAACTCAATCAATAATATAATTCAACTCAATCAAGTGCACCGTCCGTCGGTGTAAAGTCAAGTATGATGAATGGTTGGTTCATGGTTGTCCAGTTTCCACCCACCCACTTACCTACTAACATAACATCCAAACGTACTTTGAAGAATTCATCCATCCATCCGTTGCCTATATATACTTTCATTATCAACCCAAACATTCGTACTACTCCCCACTTTAATACTACCACCACATATTTAAGAACAACACGGGCGCAACTGGTGGGCCGAACTGGGGACACATGTTTTATCACCTATCTATATAAACAACATAACATGCATGCCCAATTGCACCCTTAATAATAGTATCACTTTTTTTAACAAGTTCAAAACAGAGTGATTCCAATATCATATGCGCTAGTGGTTGCTGACCGTAGATTGGGATTTACTTAGACCAACGTAAAAGTGTATATATATATATATATATCCTTGGCCTTTGGGGCCTTTGGGGAATTAATAATATATCTCTTTTTATCAATTTATATACGTACCTTCAACAATACTACTATGTCTATACTAGCTAGTATTATATTAACAAGACCTTGCTGCTTAATTTGACATGAAATTGATTTAGGTTTTAAATTATGAATCATGTGCATGTCACATACGTACCTTCTTTTGCTCTTCTATATATTTCATACTATTTATTTCAGTTTCTAAATCCATTAATAATATATTTCTTTATTAAGAAAACAGCAATTTACTCACCAATCTAATCTATGCAACACTCCCTCCCTTTTCTTTATTTCTTTCTTTGGTTGTTGGCCAGTTGGGTCTGCTGATTTACCCCCACAGCCGATTTTGACTTGGTTGATTACACAACTTGACTACAAAATACTACTACATCTTAATCCAACCAGCCCAACTCAATCCAGGCCTATAACATATGAATTAAACAAGGCCCCACTGGAATGCTCTATAACAAATGAATTAATCCGGGCCTATAACAAATGAATTCAAACACTTAATTGCACAATTGTACTCGTATTTATTAGGGTCCTTTACACTAATATATAACATTTAGAAAATAATTACAAAAATAAAACATACACAACATAATTACAAAAATAAAACATAAGCAATAACGCCTAAAATCACGTGTCATTATCCAAGTCGCCACCCAATTTCATATTTGAAATTAACCATTCCCTAAAATCATGCAACTTTGAAATCGGAACAACGGATCAACGACGGAGAAGACAAAAATCTAAACCGAAGCCTCCTGTCATGACTAAACTCAGAATCGGAGAAGACGGTTTATTGTCGCATGCGCATCTCTAAGATCGAAAATAGCATACAAAATCAACAACGCCTTGAGATCAAGAACCAAATCTGCGGTGATTGTTGAATACAAGATCAACATCAACTTCAATAAAAATCTCGAGGTATGTGAGTTTAAAATTTATAATCATATAGTTACCTATTATTACTACTTAATTACTATATTGGTTACCTTTCTTAAGTTTTTTGCACTTAAAATGGTCACACGATAAGAATAATGAATGTTTTAATTGCAATATGAATGTTTTGATTGCAATTGCATGTAAAAATGCAATTGGTTCTTGCTTAATCTTTGGATTGGTTAATGCGTAATGGTACTAACTAATGTTGCATTGGTTGCTGACTAATAATGATTTGGTTCTTGTGACCATTACATTGGTTATTATCGACTAATAATGAATTGGCTAGTGTGTACCATTGCATTTAGTTCTTGACTAATCTTGACTTGATTCTTGCTAACATTACATTAGTTCTTTGTCCCGACTATGTACATATTCTTTGTTTAATCTTTGGATTGGTTAATGCGTAATGGTACTAACTAATGTTGCATTGGTTATTGACTAATAATGATTTGGTTCTCGTATGTACCATTACATTGGTTATTGACTAATAATGAATTAGCTATCGTGTGTACCATTGCATTGTTATCTTGACTAATAATGACTTTGTTCTTGTGTAACATTATAATGGTTACTAATGAAGACTTGGTTACTGTGTAACCAAAATATGCAGTGCATTACGGCTAGACACAAACGCAACAACATTGTCAATCAAATTTCATATTAGAAGCGACATTCCACCGATCAAGATATCAGATGAAGCAACCTTACAATTCTTTCTGGAAATGAGTAGAAAATCTGATGAACAAGGTAAATTCCCACTGATTGTGGATATTGAACACAGAATGGGACGCACAACGATCTTGCATAACTTGACAAATGTAGAAGAATCAATAATTCACGATGTAATGCCAATCGGATCAACACAAGGGAATTCAAAGATTGTTCCACTAAAGAAGCCAATCATGCCAATTTGGAGCGCAATATCGCCGATCGACTTGCAATGGAAATTATCAACAACAATGAGACAAACAACACGACAAATCATACGCAGAAGAACGAGCGATATGATGATGTATATCGGATCCGAATGAACGTGAAGTAAAATTACATCAAACCTACATGCATAAAAAAATCCTCTCACAAGCTATGAGGCTGCATTCAATCAAAAAAAACAGACAACACAAAGTCCAATGAACAAGTTATAGAGACTTTGTGCTAGTGTGTGTATCACGATGAAAATTGCAAATGGAAGATGAGAACATCAAGTTTCGTAAAAACCAAAGATGTTCAAGGTGAGAGAATTGATGATATCCACACTTGTTTCTCGAACGTATTGTTGGGAGACCACAGATGTGCAACTAAAGTGAGTTGGTCGATGAATGCATAATGCAAAAAATAACAAATTTGAAGAAAATATACACACCAATGTTGTCAGCCTTCACTTTTTTCTCTACTTTCTTGTCACCATCCTTCCCATTAAAAAAATGAAAACCGCCCAAATCAAGCCGATCCTTCTCCTCGGCCGTGGGAATCAAACTGTTTATCCTCAACTGAAAAATAATAAGTATACTTTAGTATATCATCTAACAAACAATGTACAATTACATTGAAATAAACAGTAAATAAAGAATCATAAAACATAATCAGTAACCAAATACATATATACATGTAACCAAATGTATAATAAGTAGTAACCAATTAAATGTATAAATGTAACCAAATGTGTATATTCGGGTAACCAACAAAAATGTTATTAGTAACCTGAATGTAATCTAATCAGTAACCGTATTTGAATATTCAAGTAACCAAAAACATTGTTATTATTAACATGCATATAAAATAATCAGTAACCAAACGTGTATATAAAGGTAACTAACTACTTTGTTGATAGTAAACTTCACATAATATTTTCATTTATCAAGTATATAACTAAAGGTAAAACAACATACCTATCCGGAACAAAAAACTAATTCATTCAACTTGTCATTTGAAAGCGGCTTCAATAACTCCTTCCATCTGAATAAACGGACATCCGATTTGGATGCTCGTCATTCACATATACCCGATTTTTGAATGTCTAATAGTTTCAAACATAAAAACTTGGAATACATACGGAAGCCCATTCAACTTGTACAATTTGGTGTAATGATCCATATAAAAATTGTATGTTGAAACACCATTCTTTCATTTCCTATAACGCCCCTTCAAAGCATTAGATAAAGAGTACTTTGTCATCTCAAAAGCAACTTTCCCCCAAGGAAAACTATGCTAACATCGTCGTAACACAAAAAATTAACCATTGCCCCATCAACGTAATTTTCAGAAAATGTGCACATAATGAAATTAAAGACCAAAAATATCATAGACATCTTAATAGCCTCGTCATCATCATCAAAAAGCCGCTTCCTATATATCCTACCTATACTACTTAATGTCACAACCGTCACCAAAAAAACTTACCAATAAGCATATTCTCCATACCTTTATATGGAGTTATATCATCCTCACCTTTCCATCTCAACCCAGATATCATACAAAACTCAGGCAAACCGAACCTAACTCTTTTCTCTCCGAACAAAAATCACATTTCACCGTCATCCCTCTGGTGAACCTCCCTCACAAGAGCGTGGTGAATAATCTGGGAATACATTTGGTGCTCACCAAACTCAAGAAAATTCCCAAAACATGTTGCCTTAAATTTATCCAGCTGACTCTTATTCAATTAATTATTTGCTATGATACTGGGGACTTCCATGTCGCACCAATATATCACTTTTCCGGTGAATTTTCTGTTGCAATCCTCGTAATAAAGATCCCATAACTACAAGTAAACAAAATCAGATTTACAAAGTTAATCAACCAATCATATGATAGTAACCAAAAAAACATAGACAAGTAACCAATATAGCTTTAGTCAGTAAATAAAACATCATTAATTAGTAACCAATCCAGCATTAGACAGTAACCAAGACCGCATTACACAATATAATAGTTAGACAGCAACTAATAAATTATTAGACAGTAATCAAGACAACATTATACGATGCTAAAGACGTGTTTGCGAGAAGGTAACGATGTAAATTGGTTACTTATTAATCTTGTCTTGGTTACCTTCATGCAATATCTTTGATTCTTATGTTAATACATTGATTACCAACCATGTGCTTACCAATCATTAGTCGAAAATATTATGCGATAACCAAAACAATTATTAGTCGAGAACCCATTCAAGATTATACAGTAACCAATACAGCTTTAGACAATATATTGGTTAGACAGTAACTAAGAAATCATTAGACAGTAACCAAGACATCATAAGACAGTAACCAAGACATCATTAGAGCGATAACCAAGACACACATAATACAATAACCAAGACATCATTAGACGATAACCAAGACATCATAAACAAAGATAACTAAGACATCATTAGGCGATGTCAAGACACTCATAAGACAAGAACTCAAGACATCATTGAAGCGGTAACCAAGATATCATAAGACGATAACTAAGACATCATTAGAACAAAGAAACCATGACACTCATAAAGACAAAGAACCAAGACATCATTAGGCGAAGAATCAAGACATCATAAGAGCGGTACCCAAGTCGATTTTGGTTACCTTCATGCAACATGGTGGTTATTGTCTTAATGCATTGTTTACCAATCATGTGGTTACCAAGCATTAATCATTAATATTATGCGATTAACCAATTAAGCATTATCTGATAACCAATTAAGCATTATCGATGAAACAATAACAACATTTAAATTAACACACCTTTAAAATTCGCTGAGTTGGAATTATCTTCTAGATAAGCACTTGAGCTTCATTCTTAACAGGACATCAAAATCGAGAATCTAATTGCACTTCTAATGTTTGATATCACTATGTATCACCAAACTACTCTCATTCTTACTCAATTTATTACCTACATCCTTCCCTTTCCTTCCCTTTCTCTCCACAACAAACTTCTTCAAGTTCTTAACAGAATCACCCTCCACGATCCTTTTCCTCTTTCCATCCTTCTTCAGTATCATTCCTCAGATCAACCATTCTATACAAAAACATAAAAACAACACAAACCAAAACAATGAATACTCCATTACATTAAGAAACTACTTTAATATATAATACATTAAACTATTAAGAAAATACTCACTTGAAGCGATAATAAATACCGAGTCGATCAATGGAAAGAATAACGAGTAACAACGACAATGAACCGATTTAGTAACAACGACAACGACAATGAACCGAATTTGAGTAACGAGTAACAATGATAATGACGAATAAGACCACAAATTTTAAATAAAAAGGAATTTCCTTTATTTATTATTTTGAAATAGTAAGGGTTGATTTGATTAATGTGGATAGTTAA
Source organism: Panax quinquefolius (assembly GCA_020205615.1). NCBI lineage: Eukaryota > Viridiplantae > Streptophyta > Magnoliopsida > Apiales > Araliaceae > Panax > Panax quinquefolius. Next base: position 6,057,415 of record CM035172.1, read on the forward strand.
GGGTTAAATACGCAAATATTTCAAAATAAGCAAGTGGTTATAAAATATTCATTCTTGTCGGGGAATATTCGTTTGGTCGTGGAATATTAAATCGCTGTCGGGAATATTAAATGCATTTACGGGCGTAGCGACCATGTGTGGGGCCCCATAACGAAAGCGATTGGATGAAGAAAACGACAAATATAAGTTGTTTAAAAATAATCTACGTAGTTATTTACTCAAGTTAACACTATTGGAATACCCGTTGGTTAAAACACGATGTCTGGCGTTGTTGCTTGGAAGATATCACCGGTATTGCACCAATTATTGAAGGCACTTTACTCAATAATGGTTACGATGATTCTTATTGATATTTTATTGAGTTAATAATTCTTTGCGTTGATATATTTATATTCTTTGTTGTTTCAATAATTGTCATTACACGGTATTTTTTCATTATCGAAGCAATAATTCATATTATCTGAATAATATTATTAGATAACATTATTGGCAATGTCTAGAAAGTTACATCTAAGGAGAGGTTTGGTCACCTAATTCTTGGCCGCCAAGAAGAAAAATTCTTATTGAAAGCCCCTCTTTCCTGGAACTGCACGGTTGTCGATATTGTGATTACGTAATATTATTTGTGAATAATTAATTATTGATTCATATGATGAGGAAAATATTGATTTTATGTGGATATAGATGGAGAAAAATTTTAATGTGACAATTGTTGAAAATTGAAATTTTATCTCTTTACGATAAAATAATTCATTTAAATATATTATTATATTTTAATAATATAATAATGGTGATATTTTACAACGAATGTGGGATATATGAGTATACGAGGAGGAAGAGTATTTTGTTGTTGCAATAAATGTTTAAAACATGTTAAACATGTCCTGTGGACCCTATTTATTGACCTAAATTTGATTATAAATTTGTAAAATCAACCGTTTGTGGATTTGATCAATTTCCATTTGGAATTTGGAAAAACTTTCTTCGCAAAGTTGTAGAAATTGAATTTCTTATAAAAACTCGCGTGATTCGAATTTTTTTGATAAAAGGGCTATTTATTATGAATTATTGAAGTTCGAAGCTCCAAAATAATTAATTTTTGAAGTTTTAAATATTTTTTACAAAAACGTTTTTTGCATGTGTGAGGCATGTGTTCAATTGCTGAAATTTAGATTCAAAGGTGTGCGTGAAGATTTTATATATATATATTAATATTTTAATAAATTTTCTACTTTGGTGTTCTAAGCATTTTCCTATAAATAGGGTGCTTAGGTTAGAATTGAAAATCACACCAGAAACTGAAGTTTTCTCTCTATATATTATCGAAGCGTATTCTTGTGAGTATTTTGAGTATACTTTGAGTATTGTTAAGCGGTGCAGAGTTCCTTGACCTTATACCCTATTCCAAATTTAAAGTCTTAATCTTTCGAGGTAAGGGATATTATTTTTTTCGTAATGATATTATTTCTTCAATATCATTATCTTTGAAATGTTGATCTGAAGTTTTATCAAATTTGGAATTTTTTTATGCTCGAGTTTACTTATTCACGAGTTACTATTCATGAGTTATTATTCACGATCTCTTATTCACGAGTCTTTATTAAATGAAAGCGTGAAGATGTTTTTGTGGAATTTCTATCTTTTGGTGTCTTGAGTTACTATTCACGTATCATGACTATTCACATATCTGACACTATTCACGTATACTGGTCTTATTCATAGAAAAATAAAATTTCTTCTTTTAAATCAAAAACATCTATTACGGATCTAACTTCGATTGTATCCATGTTTTGATCATTCTTGAATTTTACACCACTATGATTATTTTGAGGTATTTTTGGGCGTGGATAAAACCAAATCTGAATCCTTAATCCTTAATCCTTGTCATTTTGTTTCAATTGGATTCGTTTCTTTAAAAAATATTTTCATCATCCTCGGTCTTAAATGATGATATTATGGAATATCTTTGGCACGTAGTGCAAGATGAATGATTTCTTAAGAATATCTTTGGCTGTGGTGCAAAGATGAATGATTTCTCAAGAATATCTTTGGCCGTAGTGCAAAAGATGAGCAGTGTTTAAATGAACATGACCAATGATGAATATCTTTGGCTGTAGTGCAAAAAGATGAATATTTGATTCAGATGTATATTGATTGATGTTACGAGGGATAAAAGATGAGCGATGAACTTTTAAATTCATACATAGAAGATAGTAGTTTGCATTCTCTACTTAACTCTTCTAATGAATTATTATTTCATTGCGAATATTGATTTAAAATTTGTTGTCTATTGTATTCTATTATATTTTCCTGTTGAAGACTAACGATAATTTGTTGTATATTATCTTAGTCATAATATTCTTTTATGAGCTAGTTGAGCTCACCCTTTTCCTTTTTGTTCCATTTTTCTCGTGAGGCGAGAATATAGCGAGTACAGTCGGGGTATGGAATGAAGGTTCTAGAGAGAGTTGTTTAGTAGTCCTCACCATTTTTGTAAAATAATGTATCAATAAATGTGATGAGGATTTATTTGAGTATAGATATTGTCTGAAGATAATATTTGTATTTAAACTCACGAGTTTCTTGTTGTAATAATAAAGTTGTAGTTGTTTACGCACCATGTATTGACAACTCGAATGGGTGATGTATACCTATTTTGGGGGCGTCACGGTTGGTATCGAGCTTAGGATATGATCTCTGGCGGAGATCGGGGAATAGAACTAGGAGGGAGAGGCGAGTAAATCCTTCGCTAATGAGTGTGTCTACCTAAGCTTATTTGTTAGTTTGTCGAGATATAGGGATGTTATGTGATATATTGATTTCCTTAATTAACCCTTGTTTTATGACGGTATTTGAGAATGTCGACCGAGAATATTAACAATGGAAATGAGACCGTGGAGATGCTGTACTCACCAACGAGGAGAACGTACAACAGTTTGGCAATGTTCCTCCATGAACAACACCATTGAAGCGATGATAAGCGAGGGGATGTTTAGAAGTTTTTTGCGTTCATGCAAAATCGACGAGGGAAACTTCGTGTTCAAAATCTGAGGAGAAATGATAGCAATTCATGGGTTGTCACAAATGCCAAGCGATTCAAAGAGTTGGGACCACGAATTTAAGGAAAGCTTTGATCCGATCATGCGCGGAAACATGGGTCAAACAAATTACCAAGATATTCGATGTCTTGGGATGCGGAGAGAACGAAGGTTCCATTCGCCACCTTTATGTTTAAATGGCGAAGCGATTACTCTTCAGTGGGAGTCAGTGAAGCGTACCCATCCACCACTTCTCGGCATGTCTTGGGAGACGTTTGAAGCTATTTAATGACAAATACTTTCCTGAAAGTGTTAAATATATATGAAGGAAGTAGAGTTCATCGATTGGAACAAAACAACATGGCGGTGTCTCGATGCGAGGCAAAGTTTGCGAGTTATCCGAGTTTCAGCACCTCATTTGGTGGAGAATGAGGAACGATGACGCGGATGTTTCTTAGAGGTTTGAAACCCGTCGTCGATATCTCATTTCTCATTTCTCATAATTTTCTCTTTATTCGGATGTTGTAAATGTGGCTCAATTATTAGAAGCGAGATAACGAGTACGGTCAATTGAGGACCACAACCAGATCGTGTCGAGAGATAGCGATCAATGAATAATGATAACTGCGGAGAAAAGAAACAGACGGACAGAAATGGTAACCACTCGGTGGTAATCATGGTCATGAAAAGCGAAGAAGCGAGTCGGGAGGAGATTTTAAAAGAGGAGATTTAACAACGACCGTGTGAAGACAGCAGTCTTGGCGACAATCGGTTCTAAGGGAGGAGAACGACCACCGGTCATTATATTTATAAATCTGAAAGAGGGACATATCATTCAAACTATCCACAACAGTTCAAGGTATGCTATAATTGTGGAAAGGAAGGACATATCGCTCGAGATTGTAAGGTAGCGAAACCTAGTTCATTGAGGGACGGTGACTCAAAAGATCGTCGGAGAAAAGTCAAAGTCAACGATTCCGGAAGAAGCGTTTGTTGTGGATCGGTCATAATGCGAGAACCCAAACGAGGTGATCACGGGTAAGCTATTTATAAATTCTTGCGAAGTTTATACCTTACTTGATCAAGGTCTTTACCCATTCATTTATCTCTCTGCATGTGCTCAACGTTTAAACTTGACTCGGGAGAAATTAGACTTTGACCTATCTGTGGAAACTCAGTTAGGAGAAACTTTCATCACATCCATTGCTTATAAATCTTGTTTGATTCAAGTTGGCACCATTACCTTACCATTGACCTTATCTCTTTAAAGATACTTGCTTTTGATGTGATTTTAGGGATTGATTGGTTAACTACTCATCATGCCAAAATTGATTGTTTTCGTAAAGTTGTTAGTTTTCATATTCCTAACCAACCCGTTGTTTATGCGAATTCAAGCAACTAAACCATTAAAATCAATCATCGTCATATCTAATCATAAAGCTATTCGTTTATTAAAAAAAAGCGGATGTCAAGCTTTCTTAGCCCATGTTATGGATTTGAATAAAGACACGTCAAATTTGAATAATATTCTGTTGTTATTGACTTTCCCGACGTATTTCCAGAAGAACTTCCGGTCTACCCCCAGGCGTGAAGTTGAATTCTTTATTGATCTTGAACTGCACAAAGCCCATTTCTAAAACCCCATATCGAATGGCTCCTATTGAACTTCGAGGAGTTAAAGGTCCAACTACGAGAATTGTTGGACATCGGTTTCATTCGTCTGAGTACATCTCCTTGGGGTGCTCTGTTTTATTTGTAAAGAAGAAAGACGGGGAGTATGCGACTTTGTATTGACTATCGGGAATTGAACCATGTCACCATCAAGAATAGGTATCCTCACCTCGTATTGATGACTTGTTTGACCGATTCTGAGGGGCACAATTCTTTTCAAAAATCGATCTTAGCTTACGGATATCATCAATGAAGATTAGGCGAGGATATTCCAAAGACGCCTTGAACTCCTTCGGTATGGGCATTATGAATTCTTAGTCATGTCTTTCGGACTAACTAATGCTCCTGCGGCTTTCATGGATATGATGAACCGAGTATTCAAGGAATATTTGGATCAATTCGTTGTTGTCTTTATTGATGACATCCTCATATATTCCAAAAGCCGTGAAGATCATGAGCACCATTTTGAAGCTGGTACTCCAAAGCCCGTGAAAACCAACTATATGCCAAATTGAAGAAATGCGAGTTACGGCGAGGAAGTAGCATTCCTTGGGCACGTGGTGTCGAAACATGGAGTATCCGTGGACCCGTGAAGATTGAATCAATACAAAGTTAGAACAACCAAAGTCGGTGGCCATCAAGTCACGTAGCTTTTGGGCTTAATGGTTATTATCGGAGATTCGTGGAAGGGTTTTCTCGAATCGCTACTCCATTAACTCAATTAACTTCGGAAGGATACAAAATTCGTTTGGAGGCGAAGAATGCGAGAAAAGTTTCCAAGAGCTTAAGAGAGACTTATTTCTAAGACTGTTTTCTAACAATACCATCTGCTTTTGATGGATTTGTTATCTCTGATGATGCTTGAGCAAAGGGTTAGGATGTGTTCTCATGCAACGTGGGAAAGTCATAGCCTTTATGCCTCGCGACAACTTAAAAAGAGTATGAGAGGAATTATCCTACTCATGATCTAGAGTTAGCGTGATCGTTTCATGTATTTAAAGATATGGAGGCACTATCTATATGGGGAGAAAGTGGAGATATATTGAGACCATAAAAGCCTTAAATATTTCTTCACTCAAAAGAACTCAACACGCGGCGGTGACGTTGGCTCGAACTATTGAAAGACTACGACCACACTATTCAATACCATCCCGGAAAAGCGAACGTGGTAGTGGCGGCGTTGAGTAGAAGATCATATACGAGGAGCGAGTGCGATGATGTCAAGTATACGCGTAGAGCCAACTTTAATAGAAAAAGTTAAGGTTGCTCGAGCCACCGGGCCGGAGCTTATCGTATGAAGAAGAAAGAAAGTACAAGAAGGAGATATTCTGGGGCGAGAATTGATGAAGAAGGAATACTTCGAGTCCACTCTAGACTTTGTGTTCCTAACAACTCTGATTTGAAGTACAAGATTATGATGGAGGCACACAATACACCATTTGCAATTCATCCTGGAAGTACTAAAATGTATCGTGATCTTTGACATACATTTTGGTGGAACAATATGAAGAGAGAGATTGCAAAGTTTATCTCAATGTGTTTAACTTGTCAACGTGTAAAGGCGGAGCATCTAGTACCTAAGGGTCCGTTGCAACCACTTGAGATTCCGAATGGAAGTGGGAACACATTACCATGGATTTCGTTCTGGGGTCTTCCTACGGTTTCTCAAGGCATCAATGTTATTTGGGTTATTGTTGATAGATTAACCAAGTCCGCTCATTTCTTGCCGATCGGAGACTTATTCCTTGAACGTCTTGCTTTGTATGTGCGTGAATGAGATTGTGAGGTTGCGTGGCATGCTCAGTATCCATAGTTTCGGATCGTGACCCAAGATTCACTTTAAGATTTTGGGTTAGCTTGCAAAAAGCTATGGAGCGCAGTTTGCGATTTAGTTCGGCATACCATCCCCAAACGGACGGACAATCGAGAGGACTATTCAAACTCTTGAAGATTTATTAAGACTACATGTCCTGGACTTCAAGGCGGTTAGGATAAGTATTTACCATTGGTGGAATTCATCTACAACAACAGCTTATCGAGCAAGTATAGGTGTGGCTCCATTGAAGCATTATATGGATGAAAATGTCGTTCTCCAATATGTTGGGATGAGGTGGGTGAAGCAACATTGTTGGGACCCGAAGTTAAAATACGTATGAATCTACCGAAAAGATCCAAATGATTCGACAACGTATACAAACGGCACAAGATCGACAAAAGAGTTATGCGGATCTTCATCGAAAGGACGTGGAATTTAATGTGGGGATCATGTATTGTTGTTGCGAGTTGCTCCATGGAAGGAGTTACAAGATTTGGGAAGAGAGAAAGCTCAATCCACGATTTATTGGTCCATTTCAAATTCTTGACCGAGTAGGAAATGTAGCTTTATAGACTTGCGTTACCTCCAAGTATGTCTCGTGTTCATAATGTGTTTCACATATCGGTACTTGCATAAATATGTGAAAGACCCGAAGTTAAAGTTAAAGTTTTGTGGAGAATCATGCTATAGAGGAAATGACACAGGGAATTGGAAATCGGAAATGAAAGCGAGGTATCCTCACCTTTTCGAAACACCAGTATCGTCGTCGATTTCGAGGACGAAATTTCATAAGGAGGGAGGTTGTAAGACCGAAAATTTTAAATAAAAGGAATTTCCTTTATTTATTATTTTGAAATAGTAAGGTTGATTTGATTAATGTGGATAGTTAAGGGTTAAATACGCAAATATTTCAAAATAAGCAAGTGGTTATAAAATATTCATTATCTGTCGGGAATATTCGTTTGGTCGTGGAATATTAAATGCTTCGGGGAAATATTAAATGACGACGACGCAACCACCATGTGTGGGCCCCATAACTAAAAGCGATTGGATGAAGAAAACGCATAAATATAAGTTGTTTAAAAATAACGGCGTAGTTATTACTGTTAACACTATATTGGAATACCCGGTGGTTAAAACACACGAATGTCTGGCGTTGTTGCAAGAAGATGCCTGCGGTATTGCACCATTAATTATTGAAGGCACTTTACTCAATAATGGTTACGATAATTCTTGCTCGATATTTTATTGAGTTAATAATTGCTGCGTTGATATGTTATATTCTTTGTTGTTTCAATAATTGTCATTACACATTATTTTTCATTATCGAAGCAATAATTCATATTATCTGAATAATATTATTAGATAACATTATTGGCAATGTCTAGAAAGTTACGTCTAAGGATAGGTTTGGTCACCTAATTGCGGCCATGAAGAAGAAATTCTTATTGAAAGCCCTCTTCCTGGGAGCCGTATGCGGTTGTCGATATTGTGATTACAGTAATATTATTTGTGAATAATTAATTATTGATTCATATGATGAGAAAATATTGATTTTATGTGGATATAGATGGAGAAAAATTTTAATGTGACAATTGTTGAAAATTGAAATTTTATCTCTTTACGATAAAATAATTATTTAAATATATTATTATATTTTAATAATATAATAATGGTGATATTTTTACAACGAATGTGGGATATATGAGTATACGAGGAGGAAGAGTATTTTTGTTGCAATAAATGTTTAAAACATGTTAAACATGTCGGTGGACCCCATTTATTGACTGAAATTTGATTATAGCCTGTAAAATCGACCGTTTGTGGATTTCGGTCAATTTCCATTAGGAATTTGGAAAAACTTTCTTCTGCAAAGTTGTAGAGAATTGAATTTCCTATAAAAACTCGCGTGATTCGAATTTTTTGATAAAAGGGCTATTTATTATGAATTATTGAAGTTCTGAAGCTCCAAAATAATTAATTTTTGAAGTTTTAAATATTTTTTTTACAAAAAACGTTTTTTGCATGTGTGAGGCATGTGTTCAATTGCTGAAATTTAGATTCAAAGGTGTGCGTGAAGATTTTATATATATATTAATATTTTAATAAATTTTCTACTTTGGTGTTACAGCGTTTTCCTATAAATAAGGTCTTGGGTTAGAATTGAAAATCACACGAAAACTGAAGTTTTCTCTATATATTATCGGCGTATTCTTGTGAGTATTTTGAGTATACTTTGAGTATTGTTAAGCGGTGCAAGTTCCTTTGACCTTATACCGTTATTCCAAATAGAAGTCTTAATCTTTCGAGGTAAGGGATATTATTTTTTTCATAATGATATTATTTCTTCAATATCATTATCTTTAAAATGTTGATCTGAAGTTTTTATCAAATTTGGAATTTTTTTATGTCGGGTTACTATTCACGAGTTCTTATTCATGAGTTATTATTCACGAGTTCTTATTCACGAAGTCTTATTAAGCTGAAGCGTGAAGATGTTTTTTGTGGAATTTCTATCTTTTGGTGTCGAGTTACTATTCACGTATCTGACCCCTTATTCACATATCTGACACTATTCACGTATACTGATACTATTCAATTAAAAATAAAATTTCTTCTTTTCGTCCAAAACATCTATTACGGATACTAACTACTCGATTGTATCCATGTTTTGATCATTCTTGAATTTTACACCACTATGATTATTTTTGAGGTATTTTTGACGTGGATAAAACCAAATCTGAATCCTTAATCCTTAATCCTTGTCATTTTGTTTCAATTTGGATTCGTTTCTTTAAAAAATATTTTCATCATCCTCGGTCTTAAATGATGATATTATGGAATATCTTTGGCTTTAGAGTGCAAAGATGAATGATTTCTTAAGAATATCTTTGGCTTTGTAGTGGTAAAGATGAATGATTTCTGAAGAATATCTTTGGCCGTAGTAGTGAGATGAGCAGTGTTTAAATGAACATGACCCGGTGATGAATATCTTTGGCTTTATGGTGCAAAGATGAATATTTGATTCGGATGTATATTGATTGATGTTACGGGGATAAAAGATAGACGATGAACTTTTAAATTCATACATAGAAGATAGTAGTTTGCATTCTCTACTTAACTCTTCTAATGAATTATTATTTCCATTGCGAATATTGATTTAAAATTTGTTGTCTATTGTATTCTATTATATTTTTCCTGTTGAAGACTAACGATAATTTGTTGTATATTATCTTAGTCATAATATTCTTCTTGAGCTAGTTGAGCTCACCCTTTTCCTTTTTGTTCCATTTTTCTCGGGGAGGCGAGAATATAAGCGAAATGCAGTCGGGGTATGGAATGAAGGTTCTAGAGAGTTGTTTAGTAGTCCTCACCATTTTGTAAAATAATGTATCAATAAATGTGATGAGGATTTATTTGAGTATAGATATTGTAACAACCCCAAAATAGGTCCATTCCATCCAACCTATTCGAATTCGTTAAATACATGTAGTACGAAATAACTACAACTTTATTACAACAATTGTCGTGCAAAATACAACAACACATATCTTTGTGAGTTTGGATACCAATATATACCAAATGTAACTCGGACACCAACTTGGATAACACGTCACCATGACACCTTACATAAAGGTACTGAAAAAAAGCTGCTTTTAGAAATTAGAATCTTTGGGGAAGTGCTCAAGAAACCTTCGTACATGGGAGGCCATGCTTTTAGGTTATATGGTAGATATCATATGGCCACAAAATTATCCTTGGTTGACCCAATAGACCCCAAAGAATAACAAGAAGATTACTATCATATTCTTCCCAATGACGAGTCTTCTCTTGACATATCATTATCTCCACTGTCTCTAATTTGGTATTATACTCCAAACAAACACCAAGATTATATAGGTAGTGCTTGTAAATATACTCAGCAAGTGGATGAGCACAACCTTGTCTTATGATAACACGAGTTTGTATGTCATTAGACATCTTGTATGATAGTGGCAAAACACCTTCCAAAGTTAAATTCACCTCACCCTCAACATCTATAGACCACCACTCTATTCCTCGCTATCCCCCGCTCGACCCAAATACACTTTTATTACCTGAAAGGAATTGTGAAACAAAAGGGTGAGCACAACTAGCTCAGTAAAGAATATTATGACTAAAGATAAATAAATTATCAATAGTCTTCATCAGTAATAAATCAAAGATTTAGAACATATGGTAGATGATAAAACTTTTCAACCATAGTTGCGTGAACGAGCGATCCATTAAAAGAGTCAAATAGACTATAAAGTCTATTGTCTTCTCCACGTTAAAGTCCACCAACAATATTTTATCCTCATAACATTAATCAACAGTTCCTTTCCACAATCATATGAATAACTCATAATCATAATTGTGATTCTAAATTCCTTTCCTCATCCAAGACAAAGATAATTTTCATCACTTGTCTTTACCTGAAACATCAAAGATCATGGTTATACCAAATCACGCCTCATTCATAATCATACTAATAAATTCATCTTTGCACCACGGGCCAAAGATATTCATCAACAGATTCATCTTTACTACTGAAGCTAAAGATATTCAACAACGGGTCATCTTTGCATTACAAGCCAAAGATATTCATCAATAATTCATCTTTACTCTACAAAGCTAAAGATATTCAACAACGGTCATCTTTGCATTACGAGCAAAAGATATTCATCAATAATTCATCTTTTGCACTACAAAGCAAGATATTCATCAATAAGACATCTTTGCACTCTGAAGCAAAAGATATTCATCAATAATTCATCTTTGCACCATCTGCTAAAGATATTCATCAGTTAGTCATGTTCATTTAAACTCCCTGTTCATCTTTTTGCACTACAGCCAAAGATATTCTTCGAAATCATTCATCTTTGCATTGGTTTTATCCACGTCCAAAAATACCTCAAAAATAATCATAGTGGTGTAAAATTCAAGAATGATCAAAACATGGATACAATCAAAGCTAGTATCCGAATAGATATTTTAGACGAAAAGAAAAATTTTCATTTTTCTATGAATAGTCTTAAATGATTCGTGAATAAGGTCAGATATCGTGAATAGTCTTGAGTATCGTGAATAGTAACTCAAACACCAAAAGATAGAAATTCCACAAAAAAACATTTTCACGCTTCTAGTAATAAATACTCGTGAATAAGTAACTCGTGAATAAGTAACTCATGAATAGTAACTTCGTGAATAAGAACTCATGAATAGTAACCCCATATGAAAAAGTTCCAAATTTGATAAAAACTTCGGATCAACATTTCAAAGATAATGATATTGAAGAAATAATATCATTACAAAAAAATAATATCCCTTACTATCCCTTACCTCACCTCAAAAGCAAGACTTCCGACGGGATATCTGGATATGACGTGAAGGAAACTTGCATCGATGAATATCAACTCACCAAGTATCTAAATACTCACAAATTACACTCAATAATCTAGAGAGAGAAAGAGAGAAAACTTTGTTTACGGTGTGATTTTCAATTCTAACTTAGCCTCTATTTATAGGAAAATGTTAAGACAAAGCAGGACTTAACTCTGCAACTGATGGCTTTACCTCTTACTATTCCCACCCACCACATTTGAAATAAAATTCAGCACATTTCTTTACCAACCACAAGTGGGGCCCACTCAATTCTAGAATTTTCCACCAAAATCAATTATAACCCTAATTTCCGAATCAGTCACCTCTTAAAATTCATAACAAATCATTCGTTCATTTTAACGGTTCAAAATTTGTGGACATATACTCAACTTATGTATGTATAATATATCCAAAAATTACAACGATCCAACGGTTTGGATTAAATATTATAACTCACACAATAAAGCTGTAATAACACCGATTTGATCTTTCAATACCTCCAATCCGACAAAATACAAATAAAACATCTCAGCATTAACTCCTTCATTAATAACCACATAAATAAATCCATCATTTATATTCATATAAAATAAATATTTCTTATCATATGAATCAATAATTAATTATTCACAAATAATATTACGAATCACATTTATAATGACAACCAGTTTGCTCCCGAAAAGAGGGGCTTTCCAATAAGGATCTCTCCTTCTTGGCGCATGATTAGGTGACCAAACCTCTCCTTAGATGTAACTTTCTAGACATTGCCAATAATGTTATCTAATAATATTATTCAAATAATATGAATTATTGATCCGATAATGGGAAATACGTCAAAATGACAATTATTGAAACATCAATAATATAAAATACCAACGCAAAGAATTATTGAATCAATAAAATAAAATCTTTGAATAGTAATTCTCGTAACAATTATTGAGTAGTGCCTTCACGTACGTGGGATCAATAATTCAACAATCTTTGTAAATCTGGTGCTATCTTTGTGCAACCACGCCAGATTCATCGTATTTTAACCAATCGAGTATTCAACGATCTTAATTGAATAACAACTACTGTAGATTATTTTAACCAACTTATATTTGTCGCTTTTCTTCATCCAATCGCTTTCAGTTATGGGGCCCACATTTTATAGGTCGCTTGTCGTCGTTTAATATTCCCCGACGGAAAGAATATTCCACGACCAAACGAATATTCCCCGACAATAATGAATACTTTATACCCCCTTGCTTATTTTGAAAAAAAATTTCATATATCACCCTTAACTTTAACTTTTATCAATTTAACCAATTACTGAATAGAAAAATTGAATACTTTTATTTCATAAAATTCGGGGTCTTACAGATATTGTCTAGAAGATAATATTTGTATTTAAACTCACAGTTTTACTGTTGTAATAATAAAGTTGTAGTTGTTTCTGTACCATGTATTGACAACTCAGAATGGGTGATGTATACCTATTTTGGGGGCGTCACACGAACAACTCAACGAGTATGCCGAACAACTAAACAAATATGATAGAGATGAAGAACGCACGAACACAGATGAAGAACAATCACCGGAAATAAGAGTTTTTAACTCCGATTACGTTTAGTCGCGACAGAGGAGAGAAACAAGGGTTTCAGCATGTGCAAAAGGGTTTGGTAACTGTAGAGTCCCATACAAATGATAGGTGGTTATCACGCGATTCAAAAAAAATAACTTTTTGCCATGTCAGCCCATTAATATTTATCCCTTAAATTAAGAACTCTTAATTATATTAGTATTGTAAATATATATGATGAAATGTCATATTTTTGTAATTATTTTATTAGTGTATGATTTTTGTAATTACTTTTATAAATGTACTATAATATGTAATTGTTCCTATTTATAACTACTTGTGAAAAAAAACAAATCAAAAATTACTTGGTTTCTTTCAAGACTCCTATATTTGGCTGCTTATAAATGAATTTATATTAAGATCAAAACCGTTATAACTTCTTCCCAACAAAGTAAAAAAAAGTTCAAAATTATTACTCCCTACATTCTAAAATTTGAGATACAATTTGACTTTTTAATTGAAATGACCATATAATAAATTACAAATTAATGCGAATTTATTTAAAGTTAATTCATACAATTATTATAATTGTATAAAATATAACAAAAACGTCTATTAATCATAAAATTTATTTTATTCTAAATTTTTAATTGGCAAAACTATGTTTTTCATCACCAAAGTTGGCACGTTATTTCGATTTCACGATTAAACTTTTAATTTTTCAAATTAAGTAACTGAACTAATTAAAATTGTCAAATCGGGTCATTCTGTCAAATATTGCAAAACGGACGTTAAACTTTTTTGCCTAATATCTGACGTGGACTTAAAAAAAAAAAAAAGAAGAAGAAAATGACATGGCTTTTGAGACGTGGCTTTCGCGGCTAAATAGAACCAGTACGAATATCCCAACAACTCTTTTTGAAATACACTGCAACATCCTTTTTGTATCCCATTGTCTTAGGTAAGTTGTTTATTTTGTCAACATTGAGCCAGTCACCATCAACATCATGATACAGTTTAGTAAAACCTCCTCCATAGTGGTATATTGGTTCTTCAATAAACCTGCCACCATGATTTAACTCCACAGAAAATAGTACCATCCTGCAACAAGTACAATACACAACATACAGGTAACCATTACAGAAATGTATTGAAGGAGGAACATATATTTTAGTCTTTAACAAACAAATAGCAGTTTAATACTGAAAAAGATAATTTAAGTCTCTAAAGTTTAATACTGAAAAAGGTTCCCATCCCTGTTTTTGAAAACTCCCCAAATCGTCTTTTTAAAAATCGACTCAAAGAACAATCAGTCTAAAAAAAACCCTAGATTTTAGTCCTTTGCTAAACTGAAGTGGGAAGAGTTTTTAAAAGCAAAATCATACATACTTTAGTACCAACGAAGATCTAAGCCAGAGATTTACAGGAAAAGCCCTAGATCGATTTTGCAGAAAAAACCCTAGATTTGCTGGAACCCAAGTTTGCAGATCGACAAATCAGTGAGCCGTGAACGAGGTTGGGAAGAATCTTCAACACAAAATCAGGGCTTCGTTCCTATTCGAAGATCTTTGCAGAAGGAGATCGATTCTCCTTTGTCGCTCTTTGTTTCTCTCTCTCTCTGAACTTCAACTTCTGAGATGTCACATATATGTTTAACAGCTATATTTCTATTTAGTCGCGAAAGCCACGTCTCAAAAGCCATGTCATTTTCTTCTTTTTTTTCCTTTTTTTTAAGTCCACGTCAGATATTAGGCGAAAAAGTTTAACGTCCGTTTTGCAATATTTGACAGAATGACCCGATTTGACAATTTTAATTAGTTCAGTTACTTAATTTAAAAAATTAAAAGTTTAATCATAAAATCGAAATAACGTGCCAACTTTGGTGATGAAAAACATAGTATTGCCATTTTTAATTATTACCCTAATTTTGGGTCATGATGATATCCATCCTTGACAGGACCGGATCTTTATGTGAATTGCAATCGGAAGATTTGATAAATTGATTGTAGATGAATTGAAGGTTGTCTTACAGTAGTGTATTTCTTTATGGATAGAGATTCGGTACCGGTAGATGCTTTAATTAGAGTGACATTAGTTCCGTAGAAAATACATATATAAAAGATACAGGCCAAATAGAGTAGTAGTACTAGTATATAGGTAGCCCAGCTGAATCTTAAAGATTTGATATGGAGATCGGAATATATCAAAAAAATAGAGTTTCAAGTAACCCACATTCATTCATTCAAAAGGCATTGAAATGCTGAACTTACAAGACAGGAAAGTTAATTTGCAATTCAAAAAAAGAGAGAAGAAGAAATCAATCAGTAGCACCCTAAACTGGGGGACAGGGGACAGTAAGTATTAGTTAATGGCCGGCGCAAATGTGTTTTTTTGATCTTCTTCTGGCTACTGATTATCTTTTGTAGGTGAGCTGGGATAACCACAGTGTAGTAAGTAGGACCCAACAAAGATATAGATAGAGATGGAGAGACACCGTACGTACGTACGTACTTGATTGATCTTCTGTTATTTATGGCTACTTTCTTGCCTAGTGTTGCTGCTGCTGCAGTATAGGGTACCTGATTCCAGCTGCTAGAACTCTTTGTTGCTCTATCTGTTACACATTAATAAAGTATATTCATCAGTCGAGTAGAGTAGAGTATCCTTTTTGAATATTGAACAACAATTCAAAGCAAATACACTAGTACGTACTACATAACATGCATGCGACTGCAGTAGTATGCATGCATGCATGCATGGAATAAATCTTATCTAGTAGTAGACGTAGACTACTAGTAGGTATATAGATTACATGGAAGAATTCGTGGAGTTTGTTCTTGAGGTAGCAGTATTCATGTTCCAAGAGGTCCAACGCCCTTAAGCACCTGAAATTTTTTAAAACCTCATCCACTTTATATGACTACTATGAATGGTAGTAACTACATTAAATGCATAAAGTGATATTCTTCTCTCACTATTCTTTACGTTGATTAATTTAGGATGATCATACCCATATGCTTAATTTCTACGAGACATGCTCTGTAGCTCAGTGTGACCGACTTGACTACAAGTCTACAATTAGAAAAGGAAAATTGGTGCTTCTTTAAAGATTCCATGACCTAAAGGATGATCATGTTACATGTATATGACTGACACTAGTTTAAATTGTATTCTTCGTGTCGTTTTAATTGTGGTATTGTAGTATGTGAAATGTGAATTAGAGATGAAGGGTGGGAACTGGGAAATTCGAGAGAGAGAGAGAGAAGGTAAAGGTGGTGAGTATAGAGTAATAGAATTAATTACCCAGGTCTGTTATTCTGTTCGGAAGCGGCTCGAAAGGCGACGCATACGTTTCTGACTCTTTTAGCACCAATGCTGGAACTGCTTCCCATAAACTGATTCACATGAATTCCCACTTTCTTGTAGTCCCACAACTCTCTAGCCACCCTGTATGTATATGTATATGTATATGTATATGTATATGTATATGTACATGTAATGCATTCATTCATTTCAAGTTTCAATATTTAATTGAGAGAGAGAGAGAGAGAGAGAGAGTAATAAAGGAATTAAGGGGCGGGAAAGGTAAAATGAATGAATGAATTAGAGGAGGAGGAGGAGGAGGAGGAGGAGGAGGACGTACAGCAATCCTCTGAGATTCCTTAAGAGCTTCTCGGACTCGTTGAAATAGATGTTAACAACCTCAGACACAAAGTTTGGGGAGCTTTCATCTTCAAGCTGCTGGAGCTGCAAGAACTGCTCATCCAGGACCCCCTGTACGTACGTATATATATATATTCCAACTTCATTTAATTTCCACGTGAAAAAACAGGCAGACATTCTGATAATTAAAGAGCTAGGAGATAGATGATGTAAGTAGGGACCTGGTGGAAGAGTAAGGCGAGCAAACGATTCATATCGGCACGCAACCGATGCGACTCCAGCCCGAGCATCCACATCGGTAGACCCGTCTTGACTATTCACTCTAATCACCTCCTCCTCCTCCTCCTCCTCCTCCTCCTCCTATCTTTTTTAAGTATTTATTGATCTTAACAACTGATCAACATACGCACCACCGAATTGAGCCTTGCTCTAAATATGAAGTGGTTGGGCCTAATTAAATTTATCACTGTCTGGACTCGAGTATATATATATATATATAGAGAGAGAGAGAGAGAGAGAGAGAGAACGAGAGGGAGATATCGATGGGCTGCTACTGCGACTGAACTCCCTCAGGGTCAGGTGGTGGTGGGGGCAATTTATAAGATGACGGTGATCTCGTCCCCACCAATTCAATCATGCCAAATTGTATCTCTTCTCTCTCCATCTCTGACAAAAGTACTGTACCACCCACCATATACCCGGGCGCGTTTTCTTCATACACATGACACACTGCCTAAATTTCAACTTTAAAAACTTAGCACTAACTAAATTATCGTTAGGACCTTCAATATCTAGCAAGACTTTATTTGTACTCATGAATTAACTCTCCAAAAATAAATTTTAATTATTTTTTTGAGATGTACAACTTTGATAAATTTGTACACCAGACGTGTTTCTAACTAAGTAGAAAATTTTAATTTATTGATTATTAAAAAAAATTGACTGTTACTCTATTCTTTTCTTTTTTATTTGTCGTTTGTAAATATCAAATAAATATTAATAATTTAATTTTTAATATTATTTTTATATTAAATATTAATTTATTTATTTTTGTAAATCTTTTTAATAAAATATAAGAGAATATTATTAATAATTTATTTTTAAATTAATCAATTAAATAAAATATTAATTAACAAAAACTCTGTACAAAAAAATTGGACGTATTTGAATTTCATCTATATATGTTTTGATTGTAATTAGATCTGGCAATATAGTTGGTTAACTGTCGGATCAACCCATATTAACTGAAACCAAATTGGTTGGTTAACTGTTTTTATTTATTTGGGTTGGTTAAAGTTTGAAACCATATTTTTAAAAAGAAATATAGTTCCAACCCGGTTAACCATTTTTCAACCCATATTTTATTCCAAATTCAAATCAAAAGTTTTTCTACCCATATTTACATACTAGCTTAGTCCCGTGTCTCCTCAAAATCGTAGATGACGCAGAGATTTATCTCAAACTTTGAATGTACCAGATGATTTATTGAATGAGCGGAAAATTCAAAATTATTTGTATTTTATTAGATAGATTCAAGAAAGTCAACCACCCCCCACCCCACCCCACCCCACCAAAAAAAATATTATGTGATTATGTATCACCTTGCCACCCCCACGCCCACCCACCACCCACCCCTCACCAAAAAAAATTATTATGTGATTATGATACCCCCACCCCACCCCACCTTTACCCACCCCACCTCACTCCACCCACCTACCCACCCCCATTCCCACTCGCCCCACTCACCCCCATCAAAAAAAATATTATGTGATTATGTATATATAGTCAAGAATGGATAAATAAATAAATAAATGCTCAACCCCGTCTTGGTAGAGTAGGGGGATGGGGGTGGGGGGATGGGTGGGGGGTGGGGGGATGCGTGGGGGGTGTAGATAAAACCGAGGCGAATGTGTGGTATCAACCAGACCAGAAGCAGAAGCAGCCAATACAGACAATTTGACACTCGCTGACTAGTAAAGAGAATGGGGGTGCTTATTTAGACTCACAGATGATGGGGGTTGAGTATCGTAATTACCTGCTATGCCCGTACTTGGTCACCTCCGCGTGCTGTCTGCTTTTGCCGCTGCTGCGGTGCGGCGTCGTACTCACACTCTCACCCGACAACTGCCTGCACCCGGTAATTATTCGCACCTTCTCTCTCTCCCTCATTTTCTACCTAGGTGTAACGCGGGCTGTAATTGTTATGAACATTGGGATCAAATTATCACAAAGCTTACACTTCATAAATTTGATAGATTATACCATTTTTTATTGCTAATCTACAAATATGGTATTAAAATTAAAATTGTAATTTATGTATCAAAAATTATTAAATTTACTAATAATAAATTATGTGAGAATTTTATTCTAATCAAATTTATGAATATATTTACATAAATGTATGTCTTGTTTCACATCTAAAAACAAGTGCAACGAGAAAATAGTACTAAAAATATTATAAAAGACAGATATTTTTAATACAATTATACTCCCATTTTATGTGTATTAATATACCTATTTTTTTTTTTTACGTGCCAAATCGTTACTTACAATTTTTAGGTGTTGTTTGATAAAATTGAGTAATTAAAATCAATAGTTAGTATATTTTAATAAATTAGATATCATCCGAAATAAATAAGATCTCGAACTTAAAAGGTTGTTTGGTAACTAAAAATATAAAATATTGAATAACTTTTAAATATAAAATATTAATTTAAAATATCTCAAATTGACTTTTTAAAAATCAATAATGATCTTAAAATTTGAAATAGAGAAAGTACAAAATTTATAGAAACTCCATAAATTTAAATTTTTATTAAAAGATAGTTCTTAATGATTTAAATTTATATATTTTTATCGATTAAGAAATAATAAAAACAATTAAATAATTTTATCCCCAAATCAAATTAAATACTATAAAATTATTAAAAAATATTAAAAGATAAACAAATACTAGTATCTTACTTTCCTTTCACTTTTCCTATGAGAAAAAGAAAAAGAAATCTTTGTTTTTGCATTTGCATTTGCACCTCTCTCTCTCTCTCTCTCTCTCCATGCTAGGCTGCTAGCTTTGCGTTGAAGTTTGGGTAGCTAGAGCGCCCGGTAAACAAGGCACTCCTCACCGTCACAGGCACCAAATACTAGTCTAATGACTTATTTGGGACACGTGGCGAAATTAGTTGTTCACTGTGGTGTACAACCACAAATTATTTATTGGGCGGGGGAGTTGGGGCAGTGTGGGAGTGAATATCAAGTTATCATGAAGTTTATATTTTAGTAATTTGATTAATTTATTAATAAAATATTGACACATATATAATATTATCTGTGTGTCAATACTTTTTATTGATTAATTGACTAATTTATTCAAAAATAAATTTCATGTTAACCACCTCTAGGAAGTGGGGGTGGGGTGGGGGGGGGGGGTTGGGGGTTTACTTGACTACAAAATTAAGGGCATGATGAGACTTCGGGAATCATATCAGGGAATGGACATTTTGAATCCGATTATGGTAAAGTTTAAATTAATTTTATTATAGTAAGTACATAAAAAAAATTAATCCATTATTTATATAAATATTAATATAATATTTTAATTAAAAAAATTCTAATATACATTTACTATTTACTATACTATGATGAAGTTGATTTCATATACAGCATAAAAGTTGAGAATATTGTATTGGTCTAAAATAAAAGATAAACTTTTTGAAATGAAGCATTTTATATGGCGAACATACCCATGTAGAAAAGTGCTTATTTAACATGGACTTGATAATCATGCTTTTAATTTATGCTCCCATGCTTACTTGCTGTAGGCATTATATATAGAAAGAATTAATGATTCAAATTAAAAATGAATGATTCATTAATCTTGTTTTACATGGGAGTAAAAAGTGATGCTCTTTTTGCTTGGAAATTCCAAATGTTTTCATTTCGTGCACATTTGAAAAGCTATGAGGTCAGCAGCTACTGCATGCTTGTCTGCACGACCCATTGCTCGAGATACCCAACATCCTCTACGTCTTCTTCTATTCTAACCCTGCTCTCGCTCTCGTGTATATTTCTCTGGACCACTAGGCATGCATTCAACTTTGTATAAATAAACGAATGATTGAAGCTTTTTACTACATTCACTAATTACTGAAAGAATTATTGATCTAATCCATCATGTATAGGACTATAATAATTGCCTACACTTATTTCTTGTATATATGGGATGAACTGAATTTTGCTACTAATTCATTCAAATTTTCGATGCTATTATTTCATTCAATTAGAATATATGTATATATTCTAATTACCTTCTGCGCTAGAGTTCCAATTCTAATAAAATCAATTACCTCATGCCGCTACTCCTTCTAGCGGTATATAAGGAAGGATAAACCATTTGTGGCACTCATTTGGGACACTTTAGTCATTTGATGTGCCGAGCAGCGGCAGGGCAAAAAAGAGTATCATCTGTCGTTACTCTCTTTAGCGGCACAAATAAAATCCTTTATAATTTCAGTCTTCCATTATCACGATTAACGGACTAGGATCATAATTATTGAAATAGTATCCATGACAATCAGTTATTAAGAGTGAAAATCTTATATATATATATATATATATATATATATATATATATATAGTCCATCACCCAACATGGAAACAATAATTAATTGGCAAATTTTTTGTTCCACCAGAATGCGGGTGGTACGTATAAGAAATTGACTCTCTCTCTCTCTCTCTCTCTCTATATATATATATATATATATATATATAATTTATTTTAAAGAAATTATATAGCGTATAGTATTTGATCTTTATAGCGACGAGGCCAAAATCGTTGTCTTTGGTTTTGTCATTAAAAGAGAATATCTGGTATGTAAGATCAAAAGGGGTATGCACTTGATCCTTTCTGTATTGTTGGGATGTAATTATTTGGGTCTAGCCAAGGTGTAGCCTAGCTTATTTAATGGACCAGATTTGGTGTTGGCCCATATACATTTATTTTGATAGTTTGCTCAAATAACATGGGAGAGTCCTATTAAAGTAAGATTGTGTTTTTTTATTTGGTGGGATAATTAGATCTAATTTGGGAAGGAATCAATCAATCAGTTATAAGGTGATTCTTAAAAAGACTCTTACTTATAATTGGATTCAGGTGGACATAGTTTCTATAAATACAACAACAAACAAGGATGGTTGAAGGACAAAACACAAGAGCATATAACACAAATAATTAAAAAGTTTGTACTCTCCATTGCGTTTTCACGTAAATTCTTATGTTTATATTTTACATCTCTAGCTTTGTTTATGTTTATGTGAGTGTATTTTCGCGAGTTTGATTTCACAACAATACAATCAATTTGTTAGCGCGATTTTGGCCTACTATTTTGGTGATTTCGTCCGGCGTACAAAATCAGACGTTAACACGTGTATATATATAGGGCTATATGTATATACACAGTTGTATATTACACAGTATGGCTATGGTGACGAGTTTTTTTGGGCTATGGCGACGGGTGAAACAGTCGTTATTGTCCAAAAAACGGTCGCTAACTGTGTGATACACATGTGTGTACATACACACAGAGAGAGAGATGGGCCACTGAAAAGTAATGAAGCCGAATCTGTGGATTGATGGGCCGCATCCACTAACCAGATTTGATGCAAAACCAAAACTGCAACTGTCATTAATTACTTACTCGGCTATATGGGGTATTGTAGATTTTAAGGATGGTTTGAGTGCTTGTGCAGTGGTAGAATAATTAAAGGAGGAATTACATATTCTATTACATTTTTGAAAATAATTACAATAATAGTGCACTTATAAAATTTTAACACAATTAATACAATTTTATATTTATTTACAATATTAGTGCAATTAGGATTCCTTAATTTAGGGAGTAGTTATCTCTATGACTTCTTCTCTCTCTCCTTATCTAACAACTGCATACTAATCAAAACATCATGAACAAATCAAAAAGAGTAGCACAACTGTATTAAAATAAACAAAACTCCGTTCCGTAGTATGCGCATACAAAATGAAAATCTGATTCTAACACCACCAGCAACATGAAGGTTTAAAATAGAAGGCAAAATGCGGGGAAGGTTAACAAGTCGTCTCTATTGGTTCAGTCCTTCCCATCTTTTCTCTCTCTTAACTTAACCAAAACTTGAAGAAGAAGAAGAAGAAGAAGAGAGCACAGAAAATCCATTTCTCTCTCCTCCTCTTAGAATTTGAATTCTGTTCCTGTTACATCTTGATATGTCAGGTCCAGTTCTTCAACCATTTCACTAGCATGATGTATCAACCTCAATATCAAATGGGAAGTGAATATTACGAATATGACCTGGGGGCCCAAATGCAACATTTCAATTACAGACCATTAACCTAGACACAATATTTTGGGAGGTTTGTTTGTAAAAATCTTCTTGGACCCCTCACTCCCAATCCACGTCCACCCACACCTGCGATTTTTTATAAAGACGATTCTTTGCGATTTTTTCATAAGTATAGTTGGTAGCCAAACATTCATACAAAGGTAACCAATTCAGTGTTATTAGGTTACTAATTTATTTTTAAAAAATATATAATAGATTTTTTTATTTAATAGTGCAGTTGGTAGCCAACACTTTATACAAATGTAACCAATTCAGTTTTATTGGGTTACCAATTAATTGAAAAAAATCTATTGTAGATTTTTTTTATAATGCAGTTGGTAGCCAAACCTTAATACAAAGGTAACCAATTCAGTTTTATTGGGTTACCAATTAATTATAAAAAATCTATTATAGATTTTTTTTTCATAGTGCAGTTGGTAGCCAAACCTTAATACAAATGTAACCAACAAAACTAAAATTATTACCTTTGTATGAAAGTTTTGGTTACCAACTACACTGAAATTTCTCTTGGTTACCCACAAAAACTAAAATGGTTACTTTTGTATAAATGTTTGGCTACCAACTGCACTAAAAATTATCTTTTTCTCATTTTAATTTTTGGACTAAATCAACCTTCGTCATAATGGCAGCTGTGGCCGTAATGGATGAGGAGATCGGCGTCCATGGTGGCTACATCTTCAAGATCTACAGATCTACATCTTCAAGGTGTTGAAGCGACGGTGACAGCGACGAAGGAGGACGAATGGGAAGAAGAAGAAGACTTACAAGATCTACATTTTCAAAGTGTTGAAGCGGCGGCGACGGCGAAGGAGACGACTAAGGAGGAGGAACGCATAAAGTGGAGTAGTTTTCTCCTTGAATCAAGGTGTTTCTATTTTTGTTGGTTTGGGTTCTGTGACGTGTATTGCAATACTATTGATATTATTATATATTATTGCACTATTACTATATTTATTTAATTGGTGCACTATTCTTGTAATATCTTTCTTTTTGTTGTATATTTATGTAAATGACCCATAATTAAATACTTTGTTAACATTAGTAAAATAAAAAATAAATTTTTTTTACCAAAGAATTTTGATCTGACATAACTTAAATATGATTGTAAAACTATAAAAAAGATAATGGGTCCATTTCTTGGATGGGCCCCGAATGTGGGCTGTTTTGAATAATTAGGTGGTGTTCACTTTTTGGGTTAAGAAGGGTTACAACCTGTCTAAATATAAGTTTTTTCAGATCGTGATTGTTTTTAGCTGATGTGAATGTATCCTTACCTTTGGGCTTTGGCTGTTGTGTTTTTGTGCAAATAGTTTTGTTAATCGTCAACAATTTTTTCATTAATCTTATAAAACAAGATTCGATAATTGTTAAAATATGAGCATGAATAAATAAGTGATGGTCCATCGGTTGTAAACGAACAAAACAATTTGGACTCTATTCGAAAAAATACTAGCCAGACTCGGATTCATTAATAATATAATTAAAATCTGAGCATAAAAAACAGTTCGAATAAAAATATAAGTAAAATCTGAACAAGGTTATACTCAACTCAATTAAAATTAAAACTACTCGAATTTTCGATTGTGATTCGATACATACTCAATACATTATCTTACAATATATAAGAAATTAAATCAAATTAGGATAATCATTATTATTTTATTTTATTTTTTATTTTAATTGTGATTTTATATTTGTAAGTGTAATAGTAAATATATTTTTGCATTTCTAAATAAAATATCAAATTCAATTTATAGTTATATTTAATTTAATTTGATCCGAGCCGAATGGAATTCGAGTAATAAATATTCGAGTCTGGTCGAATCTGAGTAGAAATACAATTCGAATTCGAGTATGAATTTAATGTTTTGAATCGAATTCGACTAACTATTTGTTAGTTTCGATTCGACTCCTTTACACCCTTAATGATGGATGTGTAGTAGCAATATTAATTGCAAGAATAATTCCAAGGTACATTTGTAAGAGAGAAACAGAGTCAGCTTTCTGATGAGGCCAAAGTGTGTATATATATATATATACATCTTGTGGGTGTTTGTTGTAGTTGGAAAAACAACTCTTGGATGGAAAACTCATTCGGTGTTGGTGTTGGTAGTATAGGCAAAAGCTACTCTTTGCTTCTGATTCTCAGTAGGTAACTTCACATCAGTGGCCAAACCAATAATTTGAAGAAATCTCACTACATACCAAGTCATGTCAAGTTGCCACCATTCTAGTCCATGTCGGGCTGAATATTCAAAGGCATGGTGATTGTTATGCCAACCCTCTCCAAATGCAAGCACTGCCACCCACCTGAATAATAACATACATACATTTGAACAGCGAAGCTTATGGAGTAGTAAGGAAGGAATCCCTTGTATCACACAAAGATTAAAACAGACAAACGTGTATATGCAAAAGTTAGGGTACCAATTATTCCGGGACAGGTCGCCCGTGTTCCATGCTTGCTTTCCCCACACATGGCAAGCTGAGTTCACTAGCCAAGTAATATGGTACACCCATACAATCCGTACTCCCTGCAATCCCCATTTTTTTATTAGATAAGCTTCTATAGATATTATTATGACACTTCAAATATATAAGTATGGTCCCAATAACACATCTAAGCTTACATTCTGAAAATTGACATCAGGTTCACAACATCATCGAATCATTTTCTGGAAAATAGCACAAGTTGTTTTGCCTGAAATTAACCTTTTCCTTCTACTCAAGAATGCACAAACAGAGAGTCTTATCACATGTAAAAGCACCCATCACAATGTTACATGGGAGTGGTTAACATGAAGTTAAGCTTTTTGGTTAATTGGCCGTCACGATTAATCGATATACAGTGCGAGAGATAATCTCTTTGCGTGTCAAGATCAGATTAATCGATTAATGCAATTTTCGTGTCATGGTAACCGGATCCATGTTTCATGCTCATCTGCTCTGACATTCCCTTCAACATCTTATCTTTAGAGATTTTGGAAATTCAAATATGCATGAGTAAGGGACAAAACACTACCATGATATAACGTGGTCCAGCTATTAGGATCGACTCATGAACACCACAAAATCTACATGGGGGCTAGCGAGTTGAATGGTTGGAGGTTATTTTATTTGGGAATTACGAGATCCAGCTAGATATGGGCCATAAATTAAAGTCACCGTAAATGGAATTAAAATTGATGATAGTCCGGTTCCAGAAATAAAATAAACAAACAAAAGATATTCATACGCAAATTTGCAAGAGCAGAAATAACAATGAAGCCAAAAAAAATAAAATCTCACCATTCCCCACACGACGAAGGGAAATCCTCCCAAAGCATATAACAGAAGCCCAAGTCCAACCGGATGCATAGCATAAGTTCTTTCAAGAAATTTATAGAATGGTTGCTTCTCTAAATCTGACGCATTGTTGGGGCTTCCACACTGCATAACGAACTATAAGCATTAACATCTATCAAAACCTTGTTTGTTCTGGGAAGACAGAGAGAGAAATTCATTCATACCCTTTCGAGAATAGTTTTGTTGTCAAAGAACCAACTAATGTGACTATACCAAAATCCTTCAAAGGGACTATGAGGGTCTCTTTTCGAATCACAAAATTGATGGTGATACCTGTGAGTGCTCACCCAATCAATTGGATGCCCCTGCAATCCACAACTTAAAACTGAGTTTTGGAACAAAAGATATCATCTTTATATAAAAAACTAACCAAATACAACATTTTAAAGAAGGTCAACAATTTACTTTACCTGAACAGCTTGAGCCCCACAATAAGCAAACAAGTACTCGAGCCATTTGGGAAGCTTGAAACTTCTGTGTGAAAGATTCCTATGATAAGAAAGAGTAATACCCAGAAGCCCAGTCACCAAATACAACCCAACAGCAACCCAAAAGGCACCCCAATTGAACACAAATGGTGCAAAAAGACAAAGCAAATGCATTGCCCCTACCACCGTAAATGTTGCCACATCTATCGAACTCCATCTTCTACCCCAATACACTTTCCTTCTCCTCTTCACAACCACGTCAGATAGCAAAATCTTCCCAAAACTACTTTCCTCGCTCCCATTTTCTGCCACAGATATCGATGCTGCTCGGATAGATGGCCTCACACTTTTGCTATACGTAATGCTGCTTCTTCTTGGATTGCCAAAACCGGTACAATTGTGGAGGATGCTTATGTTTGTAACATTACAATGTCCTGAACTTTGACAGGTAAAAGTCCGGCCAGGCTTGACGAGTTTTGGATATTGGAGGGTTGAAAGTGAGACGGGCTTGATATTGGGTGGTGGAGTTATCAGAGCCATTTAGGGAAAATACTGTCTAGTTTTTACTTCTATTTGTTTGATTAAATTATATATACAGAATAGTCATTAGAGGGCCGGGGCCGGGGCCGGGGCCGGGGCCAGGGCCAGGTCGTTTATGTGGAGTATATTTTGTCAAACAAACCCTACTTAAATGAAGAGAGAGAGAGAGAGAGAGAGAGAGAAGCAAACGTGGCGAGGAGATGATAAGGTGATGGCGTTTTCCTTAATTTCTGGATTGGGATATCTAAATCTAAATACTCTTATAGATAGGAAATTCGAAATGGCCACTTGAAGCTTGGCGTCTTAAGTTTAATTTGTCCTTTTTATTGGTTTAAAATATATATTTATTCGAATGCAAAATTTGTATTTTTGTGTGTGGTTGCGTTTCTCTTGATATTACTCTCTCTTCTCTCTCTCTCTACAGCTCACTCTTGGACTGGACTGGACTGGACTACATTTCATGCTCAATTCATGTATTATAATATAAAGCCCACGGTTCAGTTCGCACTCTATTTCTCCTCCTCTGTTTGTTTACCCTTTAGTAAGATGGCTGCAGCCTGCAGTAGCGGTTACAATTCCTTCAATATATGTAGGGTTGTTCACCAATTTCGGTTTTCTAGGTGAACCGGACCGTTCGGTTCGATATAAAAAAACTGTTCGGGACCAATTCGGTACAAATCAATTTTTGGTACCGGTTACCAGTTTCATAGGTCGGTTACATACCAAACCGAACCAGTTGTACCGATCAAAAACCATTTTTAAATAATTTTTTAGTTAGCCTTGCAGAATTGGTTTGAAGTCTTCTCTATTTATAAATTAAAAATAACACAAGAAAAGACCTAATAAAAATATTAAGGACTTAATGAAATTATTGGTGGTCTCCCCTATTTATAAAATAGAGGTAAGACAAAAGAACACAAATTAGACAATGTGGAATATTGGTAAGATAAGAGAACGCATATATGGTTTTTGAAAGTCCCACATTGATTAATAAAAAACTACCAAGTGAAGGAATGTTATGATTAGACCTGGCAAAATATGGTTATGGGTTGGTTTTGATTTTCAAAATATAGTTAAACAACTATTTAAGAACTAAAACCATATTAACCATTTTTAATATGGATAATGTGGGTTGGAACCATATGGTTATGGTTAAAAACCATATTAACCATTTTAAGATGTTTTGACGTTTAAACAAAATTTTTAAAAAATGAAATTAATATATACTATAGATAGAGAGACGAATATAAGGGGTGAAATTTAGACTACTTAAGTAATACTATGAGATATACATAATCATGTAATATTATCTTTTTGGGTGAGGGTGAGGGTGAGGGTGAGGGTGAGGTGAGAGGTGAGGGGTGGGGGGGGGGGGGTGGTGGGGTGGGGGATGGGATGGGATGGGGTGGGGTGGGGTGGGGTAAGGGTGTATACATAATCACATAATATTTTTTTTGTGGGGGTGGGGTGGGGGTGGGGTGGGTATGGGGTTGGGGGTAGGGTGGGTGGGGTGGGGTGGGGTAGGGGTGATGGGGTGGGGATGGGGTGGGGTATACATAAACCACACATATTATTATTTTTAGTGGGGGTGGGGGGGGGGGAGTAGGAATGGGGGGGGGGGGGGTGGGGGTGGGGGGTGGGGAGTGGGTGAGGGGGGGGGGTAGGGGGTGTATACATAATTACATTAAATTTTTTTTGTGGGAGTGGGGTGGGGTGGGGTGGGGTGGGGTGGGGGGCGGGGGCGAAGTGGGGGGTGAGGTGTATACATAATCACATAATATATTTTTTTGGGGGTAGGGGTGGGGTGGGGGTGGGGTGTGAGGGGGGGGTGGGGAGAGGTGGGATCGTCACAAGATACTGCTGAGTATCACATAATATGCTGCAGGTGCATATTGTCAATATTCGTCATAATATTTATTTAATATTCAATGGTGGATTTCACATGTATGTATTAATTATATATACACACACACACACACACACACCATTCTAAAAGGCTGATGTATTAAGTGAATAAAACCTCGACCCAGCCTGGGTAACTAAATTCACATATATAACCAAAATGATTTGGAATAAAATATGGGTCGAAAAATAGTTAACCGGGTTGGAACTATAACCAACCCAAATAAATATGGTTCCAAACTTTAACCAACCCAAATAAATAAATATAGTTAACCAACCCAATTGGTTCCAATTAATATGGGTTGACCAGACAGTTAACCAACTATATTGCCAGGTCTAGTTATGATCCTAATTGCAAGGTATGGGACGTGTCCACATCGATGGTATGGGACTTTGATGTGGGATATTTATAAACTTTGGGTTGTCCAATCTTAATAGCTAGATTTTAAGGTGTAACTCTCCCATTGTTTGTAATAATTGGTGTGACGACCCCAAAATAGGTCCATTCCATCCAACCCATTCTGAGTCGCCAAATACATGGTACAGAAAACTGTGACGCCCCCAAAATAGGTCCATTCCATCCAACCCATTCTGAGTCGCCAAATACATGGTACAGAAAAAAACTATAACTTTATTATTACAACATATAAACTGTGAGTTTAAATACAGATATTGTCATCTAGACAATATCCACACGCAAATAAATCCCCATCATAATTATTGATACATTATTTTACAAAAATGGTGAGGATTACTAAACAACTATCTCTAGAACCTTCATTCCATACCCGACTAAGTACTTGCTACATTCTTGCCTCCCGAGAAGAAAAATGGAACAACAAGGAAAAGGGTGAGCTCAACTAGCCCAAGAAAGAATATTATGACTAAGATAATATACAACAAATTATCGTTAGTCTCCAACAGGGAAAATCTAATAGAATACAATAGACAACCGGTTTTAAATCAACAATGCATTGGAAACAACAATTCATTAGAAGAGTTAAGTAGAGAATGCAAACTACTATCTTCTATATATGAATTTAAAAGTTCATCGTCGATATTTTATCCTCAACAACATCAATCAATATATATCTGAATCAAATATTCATCTTTTTACTACTGAGTGCCAAAGATATTCATCGATCGGTCGTGTTCATCTCAACACTGCTCATCTTTTCACTACGGGCAAAGATATTCATCGATCGGTCGTGTTCATCTCAACACTGCTCATCTTTGCACTATGGGCCAAAGATATTCATCAAGAAATCATTCATCTTTGCACTACAGGTAAAGATATTCAATAATATCATCATTTAAGGTGAGGATGATGAAAATATTTCAAAGAAAAGCGAATCCGGTGAAACAAAAGAACAAGTATTATGGATTCGTACTTTAAACAATCCGAGTTCAAAATACTTCATAAATAATCATATCAAGTAAAATTCAAGAATGATCAAAACATGGATACAATCAAAGCTAGTATCCATAATAGATATTTTCACGACGAAAAGAAGAAATTTCATTTTTCTAATTGAATAAGATTTAAATGAATAGTCTTGATACGTGAATAAGAACTCAGAGCACCAAAAGTGTAAGACCCCAAAATTTTTAAATAAAAGGAATTTCCTTTATTTATTATTTTGAAATAATAAGGATGGATTTGATTAATGTGGTTAGTTATGGGTAAAATGCGCTAAATATTTCAAAATAAGCAAGTTGGTTATAAAATATTCATTGTTGTCGGGGAATATTCGTTTGGTCGTTGAATATTCGTCTTTTTCGGGAATATTAAATAACTGGCAAGCAACCATGTGTGGGCCCCATAACTGAAAAGCGATTGGATGAGGAAAGCGACAAATATAAGTTGGTTAAAAATAACGGCGTAGTTATTACTGAATAAGATCATTGGAATACCCGGTGGTTAAAATACTGATGTCTACGCGTGGTTGCAAGATGCTACTGCAGTATTACAAGATATTGTTGAATTATTGATTAAATGCGTAAGATGGCACTACTCAATAATTTTCACGAGTAGTTCTTTATTCAATATTTTATTTTATTGATTCAATAATTCTTTGCGTTGATATTTTATATTATTGTTGTTCAATAATTGTCAACGCAAACGATTTTCCATTATCGATCAATAATTCATATTATTTGAATAATATTATTAGATAACATTATTGGCAATGTCTAGAAAGTTCATCCAAGGAGAGGTTTGGTCACCTAATTGCGGCAGCCAAGATGAGAGATCCTTATTGAAAGCCCTCTTCTCTGAACCACCGTCATTATAATAATTGTGATTCGTAATATTATTTGTGAATAATTAATTATTGATTCATATGATAAAGAAATATTTATTTTATGTGGATATAAATGATGGATTTATTTATGTGGTTATAAATGAGGAAATTATTGTTGAGGTGTTTTATCGAGATTTTACCGTATTTGAGGAATTAAAAATTAAATCGTGGTTTTGAGATATATTGCGGGGTTATAATTTTTAATCCGACCGTTGGATTGTGGTAATTTTTGGGTATGTTATACATACATAAGTTGAGTATATGTCCACAAATTTTGAACCGTTAAAATTCACGAATGATTTGTTATGAATTTTAAGAGGTGTCTGATTCGAAATTAGGGTTATAATTGATTTTGGTGGAAAATTCTAGAATTGAGTGGGCCCCACTTGTGGTTGGTGAAAAATGTGCTGAATTTTATTTCAAATGTGGTGGGTGGCAATAGTAGCGAGTAAAGCCATCGTGTAAAGCAGTCAAGTCGCGCTTGGTGACGGCTAACATTTTCCTATAAATAGAGGGCTAAGTTAGAATTGAAAATCACACCGAAAACAAAGTTTTCTCTTTCTCTCTATATTATTGAGCATATTTTGTGAGTATTTAGATACTTTGAGAGTTCTTTGCTCGAAGACAAGTTTCATTCAAAGATCACTTGAGCCTCCTTCCAAAATCTTGATTCTTTGAGGTAAGGGATGTTATTTTCTTCTCGAATGATATTAATTCTTCAATATCATTATCTTTGAAATATTGGTTGGTACTT
Organism: Panax quinquefolius; assembly: GCA_020205615.1. Taxonomy (NCBI): domain Eukaryota; kingdom Viridiplantae; phylum Streptophyta; class Magnoliopsida; order Apiales; family Araliaceae; genus Panax; species Panax quinquefolius. The sequence continues at coordinate 6,090,232 of CM035172.1, forward strand.
TTATCAAATTTGGAACTTTTTCATGTCGAGGTTACTATTCATGAGTTACTATTCACGAGTTACTATTCACGAGTACTATTCATGAAGCGTGAAAATGTTTTTTTTGGAATTTCTATCTTTTGGTGTCGAGAGTTACTATTCACGTGATATCTGACTATTCACGATATCTGATCTTATTCACGATATCTGACACTATTCATCGAAAAATAAAAATTTTTCTTTTCATCTAAAATATCTATTCGGATACTAGCTTTGATTGTATCCATGTTTTGAATCATTCTTGAATTTTACACCACTATGATTATTTTGAGGTATTTTTGACGTGATAATAAAACCAAGTACGAATCCTTAATCCTTGTCATTTTGTTTCAATTGGATTCGTTTCTTTAAAATATTTTCATCATCCTCGCCTTAAATGATGATATTATTGAATATCTTTGGCTGTAGTAGTGCAGATGAATGATTTCTGAAGAATATCTTTGGCTGTGTAGTGCAAAGATGAATGATTTCTGAAGAATATCTTTGGCTGTAGTGTCAAAGATGAGCAGTGTTTAAATGAACATGACCGATCGATGAATATCTTTGGCCTTTAGTGCAAAGATGAGCAGTGTTGAGATGAACATGACCGATTGATGAATATCTTTGGCTCAGAGTCAAAGATGAATATTTGATTTGAGATGAATATTGATTGATGTTACGAGGATAAAATATTGATGATGGATCGTTAAATTCATAGATTATAGTAGATTTCATTCTCTACGTAACTCTTCTATGAATTATTATTTCATTAAATATTGATCTGAAACTTGTTGTCTATTGTATTCTATCGATTTTTCCTCATGGAGACTAACGATAATTTGTTGTATATTATCTTAGTCATAACATTCTTTACTGGGCTAGTTGAGCTCACCCTTTTCCTTGTTGTTCCATTTTTCTTCTCGTGAGGCGAGAATGTAGCGAAAGTCTTAGTCGGGGTATGGAATGAAGGTTCTAGAGAGAGTTGTTTAGTAGTCCTCACCATTATTGTAAAATAATGTATCAATAAATGTGATGAGGATTTATTTGAGTATAAATATTGTCTGAAGATAATATTTGTATTTAAACTCACGCTTTTATTGTTGTGATAATAAAGTTGTAGTTGTTTACGTACCATGTATTTGGCGACTTCGAATGGGTTGGATGGAATGGACCTATTTTGGGGTCGTCACGGTTGGTATCGTGAGCTTAGGGATATGATCTCCGGTGGAGATCGGGGAATAGAACTAGGAGGGAGGCAGGCGAGTAAATCCTTCGCTTAGTGTGTCCTACCTAAGCTTATTTGTTGGTTGGTCAAGATATAGGGATATTATGTGATATATTGATTTCCTTAATTAACCCTTATTTTATGACAGGTGATTTGAGAATGTCGACCGAGAATATTAACAATGGAGTAAATGAGACCGTGGAGATGCCTGTCTTAACAACGAGGAGAACGTCAACAGCAATGTGGCAATGTACCTCCTGTGAATAACACCACCGAAGCGAGATGATGAACGAGGGGATGTTTAGAAGCTTTTTGCGATTCATGCAAAATCGCACGAGGAGACTCGTGTTCAAAATACTGAGGAGGAAATGATAGCAATTCACGGGGTGGTCACATGCAAGCGCTTCAAAGAGTTGGGACCACCAGTGCAGGGAAGCGATCCGATCATGGCGGAAACATGGGTCAAACAAATTACCAAGATATTCGATGTCTTGGGATGCACGGAGAAACGAAGGTTCCATTCGCTACTTTATGTTCCGTGGCGGCGGATTCTTGGGTAGAATCACGTAAGCGTACCCATTCATTCAACTCGGCATGTCGTGGGAGACGTTTGAAAACAGTTCAATGACAAGTACTTCCACGAAAGTATTCGTCATATGAAGGAAGTGGAGTTTATTAGACTAGAAGCGAGAATAACAATGACGGTGTCCCAAAGACGAGGCGAAGTTCGCGGAGTTATCCAGTTCGCACCTCATTTGGTGGAGAATGAGGAACGATGATGCCGGATGTTTCGAGAGGTTTGAAACCCGACATACGTCGATATCTCATTTCTCATAAATTTTCTCTCTATTCGGATGTTGTCAACGGGCTCATTGTTAGAGCGAGATAATGAGTACATTCAACCGGGGACCATAACCGAGGATCATACCAAAGATAAGAGTCATCGAATAACGATAACCAGGTGGAGAAAGAAGAATACGGACAAAGGCGGTAACCACTCTGTGGTAATCGTAGCCATGAAAATAGAAGAAGCGAGTTGGGAGGAGATTTTAAAAGAGGAGATTCAACAACGACCACGTGAAGACGCTCGGCGCCAAATGTGGCAATTGGTTCCAAGAGGAGGAGAAAGACCATCATCGTATGTTATAAATGCGGAAAGAGGGACATATCGGTCCAAGCACAACAGCTTTAAGGTATGCTATAATTGTGGAAAGGAAGGACATATCGCTTTCGAGATTATGCGATATCGAAACCCAGATCCAAATGAGAATGGTGACTCAAAAGGATGTCCCGAAAAGTCAAAGTCAATCGGTTCTTGGAAGAAGCGTTTGTCGTGGCCAGGTCAAAATCGAGGAACCCGAACGAAGTTAGCACGGGTTAGTTAATTATAAATTCTTGCTAAGTTTATACCTTACTAGATACTTTGTTCTACCCATTCTTTTATCTCTTTTGCATACGCTTCAACGTTTGAACTTGACTACGGAGAAATTAGACTTTGACTTATTTATGGAGACTCCGTTAGGAGAAACTTTCATTACATCCGTTGTTTAAAAAATCTTGTTTGATTCAAGTTGGCACCATTACCTTACACCGTTGACCTTATCTCTTTAAAGATACTTGCTTTTGGGGATTGATTGGTTAACTACTCATCACGCCAAATTGATTGCTTTTGTAAGGTCATTAGTTTTCATATTCCTAAGCAACTGTTATTCAATTCAAGCAATCAAACCATTGTAGTCAAACATTTTCATATCAAGCCATGAAGTCATTCGCTTATTACGGATGTCAAGTTTTCTTAGTCCATGTTATGGATTTGAATAAAGACACGTCGATTTGAATAATATTCTTGTTGTTATTGATTTTCCCGACGTATTTTCTAAAGAATTTCTTGGCTTACTCCCAAAGCTTCGATATTAAATTTTGTATCGACTTTGAACCCTATACAAAACTCATTTCTAAAATCTCATATCGAATGGCTCCTATTGAACTTCGAGTTAAAAATTCAACTATAAATTTGGTACCGAGCCTTTATCTTGTGACTTCCTTTGTGGAATGCACCTGCCGAGACTCTCTGTAGGGACGTCATATTAAATGCGATAATAAAGCGATAGGTGTCATTGTGACGTCTTATCCAAGATTGGGATATAAGTCACGATTGAGAGCAACCCTAAGTCGATGAATCTAATATAACGTAGCTTTCAGGCTTAGTTGGTTATTATCGGAGATTCGTTGAAGGATATTCTCGAATCGCTATTCCATTAACGTAGCTGACTCGTAGAGATACAAAATTCGAATGGAGCAAGGAATGTGGGAAGAGCTTCGAAGAACTCAAGAGGAGACTCATTTCAGCACATGTTCTGACCATGCCATCCTGGAAAAGCGAACGTGGTAGGCGACGTGTTGAGTAGAAGATCGTGACACAAAGCACGAAAGTCGATGTTGTCAAAGACTAATTTCGTATAATATACAAATAATAGAGATGGAGATGAAAACTCTAGTACCCACGTGATGATATACGATGCGTGATGATATACGAGTATAATCGACTTTTAATCGATAAAGTTAAAAGGCGCTCGAAGCTACACACGGAGCTGATGAATTTGAAGAAGGAGGTGCAAGAAGTTGTTATTTCAAAAGCGAGAATCGGTGAGGTGAGGAAAGCTCAAACCTTCGATTTATTAATCCAGTTGAAATTCTCGATCGAATAGGAACTGTGGCCTATAGACTCGTTTTAACCGCCAAGTATGGCGTGTTCATAACGTTTTTCACGTATCGATGTTACGTAAATATGTGGACGACCCGAACTACGTCATTGAGTTAGAACCGGACGAGATAGCAGAAGACTTAACGTACGAGGAGGTACCTGTCAAGATTTTGTAGAGGAAAGAACATGACCTATGTACCGAGGTTATACCATAAGTTAAGGTTTTGTGGAGAAACCATGCTATTGAAGAAATGACCTGGGAATTGGAAATGGAAATGAAAGCGAGGTATTCTCATCTTTTGAAACACCAGTCGTCGTCAATTTCGGGACGAAATTTCATAAGGAGGGAGGTTGTAAGACCTCAAATTTTTTAAATAAAAGGAATTTCCTTTATTTATTATTTTGAAATAGTAAGGATGGATTTGATTAATGTGGTTAGTTATGGGTAAAATGCGCAAATATTTCAAAATAAGCAAGTGGTTATAAAATATTCATTGTTGTCGGGGAATATTCGTTTGGTCGTGGAATATTCGTCTTTATTTGTGGAATATTCGTATAACCACAGCCACCATGTGTGGGCCCCATAACTTGAAGCGATTGGATGAGGAAAACGACAAATATAAGTTGGTTAAAAATAATATGGCGTAGTTATTACAGAATTAGATCATTGGAATACCCGGTGGTTAAAACAAGAATACGATGTCTGGCGTGGTTGCACAATGCTTAGCACGGTATTACTGCAAGATTGTTGAATTATTGATTAAATCGTAAGATGGCACTACTCAATAATTTTCACGAGTGATTCTTCGCTTCAATATTTTATTTTATTGATTCAATAATTGCTGCGTTGATATTTTATATTATCATTGTTCAATAATTGTCAACGCATAAGTATTTCCCATTATCGGATCAATAATTCATATTATTTGAATAATATTATTAGATAACATTATTGGCAATGTCTAGAAAGTTACATCAAGGAGAGGTTTGGTCACCTAATTGCGGCGCCAAGAAGGAGAGATCCTTATTGAAAGCCCTCTTTCTGAAGCGGCTACCTCATGTCATAATTGTGATTCTTATAATATTATTTGTGAATAATTAATTATTGATTCATATGATAAAGAAATATTTATTTTATGTGGATATAAATGATGGATTTATTTATGTGGTTATAAATGAGGAAATTATTGTTGAGGTGTTTTATCGAGATTTTACCGCATTGGAGGAATTAAAAATTAAATCGTGGGTTTTGAGATATATTATGGGGTTATAATTTTTAATCCGACCAGTTGGATTGTGGTAATTTTTGGGTATGTTATACATACATAAGTTGAGTATATGTCCACAAATTTTGAACCAGTTAAAAATTCACGAATGATTTGTTATGAATTTTAAGAGGTGTCGATTTAAATTAGGGTTATAATTGATTTTGGTGGAAAATTCTAGAATTGAGTGGGCCCCACTTGTGGTTGGTGAAAAAATGTGCTGAATTTTATTTCAAATGTGGTGGGTGGCAATAGTAGCGAGTAAAAAGCCATCGTGTAGCGAGTCAAGTCTGCCTTGGTAGCTAACATTTTCCTATAAATAGAGGGCTAAGTTAGAATTGAAAATCACACCGTAAACAAAGTTTTCTCTCTCTCTCTCTATATTATTGAGCGTATTTTGTGAGTATTTAGATACTTTGAGAGTTCTTTGTTCAAGTACAAGTTTCATTCAAAGATCACTTGAGCCTTTCCTTCCAAATCTTGATTCTTTGAGGTAAGGGATGTTATTTTCTTCTCAAATGATATTAATTCTTCAATATCATTATCTTTGAAATATTGGTTGGTACTTTTTATCAAATTTGGAACTTTTTCATGTCGTGGTTACTATTCATGAGTTACTATTCACGAGTTACTATTCATGAGTTACTTATTCACGAGTTCTTATTCACGAGTACTATTAAATGAAGCGTGAAAATGTTTTTTTGTGGAATTTCTATCTTTTGGTGTCGAATTTACTATTCACGATATCTGGCACTATTCACGATATCTGATACTATTCACGATATCTAAGACTATTCATCGAAAAATAAAAATTTTTCTTTTCATCTAAAATATCTATTCGGATACTAGCTTTGATTGTATCCATGTTTTGAATCATTCTTGAATTTTACACCACTATGATTATTTTGAGGTATTTTTTGACGTGGATAAAACCAAGTACGAATCCTTAATCCTTGTCATTTTGTTTCCTTTGGATTCGTTTCTTTAAAAATATTTTTCATCATCCTCGGTCTTAAATGATGATATTATTGAATATCTTTGGCACAGTAGTGCAGATGAATGATTTCTGAAGAATATCTTTGGCTGTAGTGCGAAAAGATGAATGATTTCTGAAGAATATCTTTGGCTTTGTAGTCAAAGATGAACAGTGTTTAAATGAACATGAATGATCGATGAATATTTTTGGCCTTTAGTGCAAAGATGAACAGTGTTGAGATGAACACGACCGATTGATGAATATCTTTGGCACATGTAGTGTGCAAAGATGAATATTTGATTTGAGATGAATATTGATTGATGTTACGAGGATAAAATATTGATGATGGATTTGTTAAATTCATAGATTATAGTAGATTTCATTCTCTACGTAACTCTTCTATGAATTATTATTTCATTGCGAATAATATTGATCTGAAACTTGTTGTCTATTGTATTCTATCGATTTTTTCCTGTTGGAGACTAACGATAATTTGTTGTATATTATCTTAGTCATAACATTCTTTCTTGGGCTAGTTGAGCTCACCCTTTTCTTCATGTTCCATTTTTCTTCTCGGGAGGCGAGAATGTAGCGAGTACTAGTGGGGGTATGGAATGAAGGTTCTAGAGAGAGTTGTTTAGTAGTCCTCACCATTATTGTAAAATAATGTATCAATAAATGTGATGAGGATTTATTTGAGTATAAATATTATCAGAAGATAATATTTGTATTTAAACTCACAGCTTTATTGTTGTGATAATAAAGTTGTAGTTGTTTCGCATACCATGTATTTGGCGACTCGAGAATGGGTTGGATGGAATGGACCTATTTTGGGGTCGTCACAAAAAAGATAGAAATTTCACAAAAAAAAAACATCTTCACGCTTAATGAATAGTACTTCGTGAATAGTAACTCGCTGAATAAGAACTCATGAATAAGAACTTTCGTGAATAAGAACTCATGAATAGTAACCCCATACATGAAAAAGTTCCAAATTTGATAAAAAGTTCCAACCAATATTTCAAAGATAATGATATTGAAGAAATAATATCATTTGAGAAAAAAATAACATCCCTTACCTCGAAAGGCAAGATTTTAGTTGAAACAGGATATAGCCTATGACTTGAACTTGCACCAGTATAGCAATACTCAAAGTATACTCAAAATACTCACAAGAATACGCTTCGATAATATAGAGAGAAAACTTGAGTTTACGGTGTGATTTTAATTCTAACCCAAGCACCCTATTTATAGAAATTACTTAGAACACCAAAGCGTAAAATTGAATATAATATTAATATAATTATACAAATTTTCCTTAGCCCACCTTTTGGTCAAAAACACCAGCCACACATGTTAATGATGTCCAAAAAATACAAAAATGTTTTTCTAACAAAATAATTTAAACTCAAAATCAATTCACACTCGATATCTCAAAACTTCAATAATTCACAATAAATAGCTCTTTTATCAGAAAATTCGAATCTCACGACTTTTTATAGGAAATTTAATTCTCTACAACTTTGCGAGAAGAAAGTTTTTCCAAATTCCAAATGAAAATTGACCGAAATCCACAAACGGACGATTTTACTGTGCTATAATCAAATTTCACCAAGAAATGGGGTCCAATTTACACACAAAAAATATGTGTTAATCATTTAATGCCACAAAAATAATCTTCCTCCTCATATACTCATATATCCCACATTCATTATAAAAATATCACCGTTAATATATTATTAAAATAATATATTTAAATGAATTATTTTATCGAGAAAATGATAAAATATTAATTTTCAACAATTGTCATTTTAAAATTTTCTCCATCTATATCCACATAAAATCAATATTTTTCTCATCATATAAATCAATAATTAATTATTCACAAATAATATTACGAATCACAATCTCGGCAACCTGTGTCGCTCCTGGAAAGGGGGCTTTCGATAAGGATCTCTCTTCTTGGCAAGAATTAGTTAGGTGACCAAACCTCTCCTTAGATGCGAACTTTCTAGACATTGCCAATAATATTTTCTAATAATATTATTCAGATAATATGAATTATTGTTCTGATAATGGAAAATACGTAGAATGACAATTTATTGAAACAACGATATATAAAATATTAATGCAAGAATTATTGAATCAATAAAATAAAATACTTTGAACGATGATTCTTATCGTAACAATTATTGAGTAGTGTCTTCTTTACGTAAGAATCAATAATTGGTGCAATACTGCATCTTCTTTATTCAACAACGCGTATTAGTGTGTTTTAACCACCGGGTATTCCAACAAGATAATCTGGTAATAACTACGTCGTTATTTATAAACAACTTATATTTGTCGTTTTCTTCATCCAATCGCTTTCAAGTTATGAGGCCCACAAAAGATTGCGCCAAATGTACGAATATTCCCCGACGAATAATGAATATTTTATAACCACTTGCTTATTCGAAATATTTGCGTATTTTACCCATAACTATCCACATTAATCAAATCAACCCTTACTATTTCAAAATAATAAATAGAGGAAAATAAATTTCATTTATTAATAATTTGGGGTCTTACAAAAACAACTACAACTTTATTAATACAATTGTCGTGCAAGATACGACAACACTTAAACTGTGAGTTTAAATACAAATATATACCAATTATGACTCATGTCCCAACCGTGGACAGCACCTCATAATGACACCTTACATAAAGGTATAGTCGAAAACTGTTTTAGAAATTAGAACCTTTGGGAAGTGCTCAAGGAAACTTTCGTACATGGGAGGCCTTGCGTCTAGGTTATGATAGATATCATATGCCCACAAAATTATCCTTGGTTGACCCAATAGACCCAAAGAAAAACGAAAAGATTACTATCATATTCTTCCCAATGGTGAGTCTTCTCTTGACATATCATTATCTCCACTGTCTCTAATTGGGAATTAAACTCCCAATAAACACCAAGATTATATAGGTAGTGCTCGTAAATATACCCAAAGAAGTGGATGAGCACAACCACATTTATGATGACACGAGGTGGTATAATGTCATTAGACATCTTGTATGATAGTAGTAAAACACCCTTCCAGTTAAGTTCACCTCACCTCAACAGCTTATAGACCACCGCTCTATTCTCCTGTTATCCCAATTGTCCCAAATTACACTTTTATTACCACAGAAGGAATTGTGAAGCAAAAAGGGTGAGTCTGACTAGCTTCGATAAAGAATATCACGACTAAAGATAATTAAATTCTCAATAGCCTTCATCAATAATAAATCGAGATTTAGAACATATGGTAGATGATAAAACTTTTCAACCATAGTTGCAAATGAATGAAGCGATCCATTAGAAGAGTCAAATAGACTATAAAGTCTATTATCTTCTCATGTGTTAAAAGTTCACCAACAATATTTTATCCTCAGAACATCAATCAACAATTCTGTCCCACAATCACACGTATAACTTCATAATCGTAATTGTTGTTCTAAATTCCTTTTCTCATCGGGACAAAGATAATTTTCATCACCAAACATCAAAGATCATGGTTATACCAAATCACAGCTTCATGTTCATAATCATACTAATAAATTCATCTTTTTACTACTACGGCCAAAGATATTCATCAATGACCATCTTTACACTACACGCCAAAGATATTCATCAAAATCATTCATCTTTTTGACTTCACGGGCCAAAGATATTCATCAATAAGTCATCTTTGTCAAAGATATTCATATCTCAAAGAAATATATAATCATTTCGAATTTATATAAATAATAATTATAATCATGTTGATCAATTCACCTTTGCACTTAAGTTAAAGATATTCAATTATAAATTGATGGTCAAATGATCATACCACCACAATTCAACTTTGCTTCATCGGCCAAAGAGAACCCATAGTCACGATCATACCAATACTTTACCCATCTTTACACTCAAGTCAAAGAGAAATTCAACATCAGGGTTATAAAAATGTTATATATGATAATAAAATCAATATAATCAATACATAGTTTTAATCTCCAGAGTAATATTCATAAATCAACTATAATTTGGTTAGAAAAAGAAACCAATTTTGTAGTGAATAGTACCCGTGAATAAGTAACTCATGAATAGTAACTTGCGTCGAATAGTAACTTCGTGAATAGTAAATCATGAATAAGAACTTCGTGAATAAGTAACTCATGAATAGTAACTCATGAATAGTAACTCATGAATAAGTAACTCCGACATGAAAAAATTCCAAATTTGATAAAAAGTTCAAACCAATATTTTGGCATAATGATATTGAAGAAATAATATCATTTATAAAAAAAATAATCTCCCTTACTATCCCTTACCTCAAAAGAAAGCGATCTTGACCTTAATAACGTTGAATCTAAAATTGCACCGATATAGCAACACTCAAGATATCAAAATACTCACAAGAATACACTCGATAATATAGAGAGAAATAGAGAAAAAACTTCGGTTTAAAGTGTGATTTTCAATTCTAACCTAAGACCTATTTATAGGAAAATGCTTAGAACACCAAAGTAGAAAATTTAATATAATATTAATATTTTCAAAACATATTCTTACGCACACCTAACCAGCTGATTTCAGCCATTTAACACATGCCCACAATTGAAAAAAACGTTTTTCATATAAAAAATCATTTAAAGCTCCAAAAAAAATAAAATCAATTATTCCGAAACTTCAATAATTCATAATAAATAGCTCTTTTATCAAAAAATTTGAATCTTGAGAGTTTTTATAGGAAATTCAATTCTCTACAACTTTGCAGAAGAAAGTTTTTCCAAATTCCAAACATAAATTGATAAAAAATCCATAAACAGGCGATTCTACATTTATAATAAAATTTCAACAGAAAATGGGTCCACCAACATGTTTAACATGTTTTAAACAACTTTTACAACAAAAATACTCTTCCTCCTCATATACTCATATATCCTACATTCATTGTAAAATATCACCATTATTATATTATAATAATATAATAAAATATTATTTTATCGTAAAAGATAAAATATCGATTTTCAACAATTGTCACTTTAAAAATTTTCTCCATCTATATCCATATAAAATGAATATTTTCCTTATCATATAAATCAATAATTAATTATTCACAAATAATATTACGAATCACAATCGACAACCGTGCAGGTCCTGGGAAGAGGGGGCTTTCCAATAAGGATTTCTCCTTACTTGGCGCAATTAATTAGGTGACAAAACTCTCTCTGTACATGTAACTTTCTAGACATTGCCAATAATGTTATCTAATAATATTATTTAGATAATATGAATTATTGTCTGATAATGGAAAATACCGTGTAGTGACAATTATTGAAACAACAATAATATAAAATATCAACGCAAAGAATTATCAATCAAAATAAAATATTAAACAAGAATTATCGTAACAATTATTGAGTAGTGCCTTCTTACGTAAGAATCAATAATTGGTGCAATACCGCATGCCTTCTTGTCAAGTACAACGCCAGACATCGATTTTAACCAATCGGGTATTCCAACAAAGTGTTAATTCAGTAGAATTACGCCTTATTTGTAAACAACTTATACTTGTCGCTTTCTTCATCCAATCGCTTTTCCGTTATAGGGTCCATAAAAGGTTGCATACCGTCGTATTATAATATTCCCGAAGCGGGAAGAATATTCCACGACCAAACGAATATTCCCCGACAACAATGAGTATTTTATAACCACTTGCTTATTTTAAAAAAAAATCATATATCACCCTTAACTTTAAACTTTTATCAATTTAACCATTTACTGAATAGTAATTATAAGAAAAATTGAATACTTTTATTTCATAAAATTCGGGTCTTACAATTGGTATCGAGTAGTCCCAATACCTTTCTTGCTGATGCAATCGTATGCGGTGGTGGTGACATCGGTATTGCAGTGTTACGCCTCGGGCTAGAATCGTCTAGCGAAAGCCGACCCAGCGTGCGCCGCATGGACTATGCTGATAAGGTATTTTAAGGTCTGGCTCTCTCATTGTTTGGTCAAGTACTCAAGTCTTACATTGGTTAATTGGTAAAAATCTAAGGAACTTTTTTTATAAAATGAGTACCAAGTCCCAAGCCTTGGGCTGCTCTTCCTGGGCTGGTTTTGGTTAAAAATTGGGGCCGATTCTAGCAAGATAAAAACTTGTACCGAACTGGCTAATCGATCCGGTTTAATCGATTTCGGTACCCTATTTTGAGTACTATCGATATTTCGGTCTGATTTTTTTACCCATGAACACCCTTAAATATATGCTTCTTCTACAAAGTAAATTTCATCTGATGCTCGATCTACTTCTAGTATCAACTCTACTTTTTATTTTACAGAAACAAGAAGTATATAATTTTTGTTATTGCTTCTTTATACTATACTAAATATATATATTTTTAATTGATTAGGGTTTAGGGCCTAGAGTAGGTTAGCTTCCTTCAGTTGAATCTGATCTTTATTGTATTCGAATTTGAAGTATATGCTGTAATAGTAAAAAATATTGAACGGTTGGAATATTGGTAAAAGTATTGAAATCATTTTAACTAAAGAGGATTGCTTTCTTGTTTGCGTCTTAAATACTACGTTCAGATTGAGAGAATGTAATGGACTAGAATAAAAAATAGTATATTTGATGGACGGAGTATAATTCATTCCATCCTTGTGATTTTTATTCAATAAATATATGTAATAATTTTTGTCATCATATCACACTACAAATAGCTTTGGTCCAAACTTAGTTGAATTTTTTTGGATGATTGATTGTAATTTAAGCTTCTGATTCACAACTTATACAGAATGAATAAAGGAAAAGTTAGAAGACAATAGCAGTGAAATTAGAGTAGAGAAATATGGAGGTGATCTATATATGTGAAGTAGTGGAGCATGTGTGTCAATGTGACATTAAATTTGTTATGGATAACATTGCGTAACAAAGGAAACCAGCAGCTTCTTGTCCTATAATCGGGAAGACCAACTTGAATAACTCTCTAGTCCTGTATACTCATTTGGGATAAAATACTTGAATGTTATGTCATGTTTCTCCAATCAAAACAGAGAACAAGCTCCAATAAATCCTAAAACTTAGATATATTACAATACAGGAACCCAGTATCAGGATATAGCTAGCACAACCTTCACCATTATACAAAATTACAAATGAACTCATTCTTAAAACTAAAGGAGGTTCCACAATATTTTATATGTACGTACCCCACAGAAATTTCTACGTCGCCTTCAAACCACTACATCTAGAGAGAGGATCCATTTTCATTGCTTTTCTTGCTCTCTTCATACTTTCCAGCTATGGAATCAAATAGAATACATTACTAGTAGTATAAAGAACTTAACCGTCCGTCTATTTCAAGTGTCCAACACCTATAACTCGTCCGATTGTATTGTTGAGTAATGGATACGGGTTCAACTTCATTTGTCAAATAAAAGCATGTTGACCGTCTGCTAAATCGGACATAATTAGTCCTGTTAGGCATTACAACTATATGATAAAAGACAAAATTATGAATTTCATTGCAACAGCTAGCTAGCTACATTAAAAAAATAAAATTAAACCGACAGGATGAAGTTGAATGCATTGACAACATAGAATGCTTTAAAATGGTCATGCAGATGAAGATGTGAGATTTGAAATGAATGATCATGACCTCGGGCAAATTAAGGGAGCTGTGTGGAGTAGCCAAGAATTCCTCTGAAAGTGAACATGAACAATGTTGAAATTTTAGCTCTTGGTCTCCCTTCAATTATCCACGTCCATAATATGTAGCCCGTTTGCATCAATACAAACACCTCAACCCCCAAACAAATGAAAACTAAATAACATCAATAACCCAGACAGTAATACCATTTATTTTGGCGGATGGAGTTAATATGAAATACAGAATATAAATTTATAATATACCGTATTAAGAGCAGCAAGAAAGGCATTGAGAGTAGGGGCAGAGGCAAGCAAACGATGAATGGGGCGGGTAAGCACAAAGCCCAAATCGAAGGGCGGAGAAGATGGCGGAATCATTGGGATGGCGGAATCAACGCCCATCAAGAAGAATAAGGAGAGATAGCGAGGACACAGGGTATTGGGTGGTACCTCAACACACCCAACAAATACTGGCTTCTCCATTTCATGTATGCCGCATTTCCCATCACCATCACCATCACCATCACCATCACCATCACCAACCCTGTACTGGTAGTCTTCTTCGTGTCGAGGATGCCGTTAGGTTTGTAATGCCTATTCTTATTCTTATTCTTCTTCACAAGGGTACATGATGATGATGGTGCACTACTGTTCTGGAAAGTGTATCCCTTTGTTAGAATATAGCATCACACACACGCACACAAACGATAGATAATTAAGAAGAACACAAGAGATTTATGTAGCTATCAATTTGGAGTCTCATGAACGCATTATTGCTTATCAATGATTTGTTGATTACATAGAACTTTACAATAGATAATATATATACCTACTAATCATATTTCAACCCTACTTCACATTATATTCAATTACCCATAATGACATTTCCAATTAACAACCTGAAAAAATTCGACTGTAGTCAAGACGTACATGCCGTCTGTCATTATTTACATTATAACATACGGTCCGCTCACGCTGCAAGCTGCTAGAGTAGCTCTACCTCTACCACCACCACAGCAGCAAAAACTATGTACCATACCACAACTTCTAAAATAATACTAAAAATGTAGGTAGTCCAAAAATTAATATTTTTATATGAAAAGTGTCGTTATAAAATCTATAGCGACGATTTTCATATAAAAATATCATTTTTTAATTATGAATTTATTAATTTCGAAATATTAATATTTACTTTCTTTTATACTCTCTATCATTAATTCTTTGACTTGATTCAATGTAAGTGGGGCTGTTCAAGTTGAGAAAGTAGGAAGTAGAAACAATAAATAACAAAACAGTGAAGGCAGAAAAAGAATCTTTTATTCCCCTTGTAGGGGCCGGGGTCCCAACCAAGACCAAACTCGATTAATTGCACGAGAAATGGCATATAGACCATTAGACAGTTGTGTTATGGTACGGTAATTAATTTATTTACGACTGTCTCGATCGATTTTAATACCAACTACGTACAATCTTTTATTTGAACACCATGCCATGCCATGCCACCACCAACAGAAGTTTGCACTTTCCTCCTTCCGTTGTGATTATGCCCTAATCACCCTGATCAAGATCTGCCCTAATCACCCTGATTATGTCTGTGAGAGATACAAGTCCCACAAGCAAGCCCATCCGATCCACCACCCAAACTCGGTGGACATGTTTAGTAACGGCCTTGTCCACTACTTCCGAGAGCAATGATTCAGCATGACATGTCACAAGTCCTCTTGATGCAGGAGCAGAAGCAACATGAGGCGGATTTAATGAAAGCTTCTCCGTGAATTCCATAACGCTAAAGGGCAACCAATATCTTAGTTGAGATATTGGACATCCTCTTAAATCTGTTGCTGAAAATGTGCCAACTAGCCTTCTTCCTTTGCCCTGTAAATATAACATGTCTCAAGTTCAAGTTTCTCGCCTAGCTAAACACATGCAATTAACCATCCTTTCCAACCAAAATAAAATATAGGATTAATTAATTTTGACTTTTTGAAAATATTTCTTTAAAACGTCAAAAGTTATTTTATATTTTAAGACAAGACTGAACATAAGGTAAGGTATAATTTGTGATGTCGAAAAAAGGGGGAAGTGAAAACCAGTGAATGACTAGCATACATCTACAGGCAGCATGTGATCTTCTTCAGAGGTATTGAAAGCTTGTACAATGGGAACAGCATTGAGTGAAGCAGCCCTCATGAATTTGATGGAATCAATAACTTTGGTACGATCCGTAACACCAAAAATATGGTCACTCATGGCACCCAATTCGCTTACACTGCGAGACATGATGGCCTGCAGCTCATGATCAGCAGAATTACTCTCCTTCAAAAACTTCAAGAGCTCCATTTGGGTGATCATCCGATAGCAACAGGCAGACTCTACTAATTCAACTCCACCTACGTTTTTCATGTGGCTGTCTATTGGTACCAAAGCACGGTGGATTCCTTTGCTGAAAACTTCCATACAGTCCATAATGCTGCACATATAATTATATAATTGCACTGGCTGGTATATAATAGTAACATGCAAAAATACTTCTCCAGTTACTTAAAGAGTTGGCACTGGTTTATGTATATGTATGCGTGTATATACATCCATCGTCCAAAAATTAAGGTGGGGCATATTATAAAGAATATAATGCAATTTTGGAAATCTCAAAACTCAATAACGAAGTTGAAATAAATTATCTCTCTCTATATAGATATAATAAGGAAAAAAATTATAACTTTAATATATTCTTCAAAAATCAATTTTATCCTAGAATCATCGTATGTAGTGAATAATTTTTAAACGTACACGAGTCTCCTTCGAGTAAGGTATTATGTTTAAATAAGATCTAGATCTAAGCTGTAATTTCCTAGCAATAGTATTTTTATGACAAAAAAATCTTACAAAATGATGTGACTGGTTATGGTTGGTAATTAGGCGCACCATAGATCATCCACCAATTACATTGTCACTGTCATTTTATAAAGTAGTAGTTTTTGTAAGCTTTTTTTGGCACCGTACCATTGCTCATTTCCTAGAGTTATATGTCCAACTCGGAAATAACTTGTCCATCTTTCTTGCCCATGTTTTCCTACCAAGAGAATGACAAATTTGGAATAAAGCAAAAAAAATTTATCTTTTATCCTCCACATTGTGAACCCTATAAAAAATTAATATAATGCTAATTAAAATAATAGTCTAGATTTAAAACTTAAGTTTTTTTATTATTCTTTTTCTTTTCCGTCCTGAACTTGGAACTTGAGAGCGTTGTGTAAAAAGACTATAAAACTTTTGAAATAAAAAAATAAATATAAAAACTCATGTGTTGAACAATATATGAAGGGAGTTACTATTTTCATAAGCAAAAATATTTTTCCACAAAGTTTCATGTGAATTCATACATAAAAGTGGGGTCCACTCACTATTTATGAAAAACTTAATTTAATTTTTTTGTGAAAATAATAACTCTATATGAATTTACACGCAAAATAAGAGTTTTGAACAAAATTAATTAGTTCAATTTTTTCCTTAATGGGTGGTCCACAATTAAAACTAATTAAGTTGATGAAGGCATATTAATTCTTAATGCGGGTTGGAAGGGAAGGGAAAGAGAATGAGTTGTTTATGAGTATAGAACGAGAAATATATTTTATTTTTAAACTACATTATTATTATATTACCATAACAAATAAATGACTAAAAATTATTTTAAGTAATATAAAATATCTAATTTTTTAATCATTTCCCATCTCTCCAAATCCAAATCCTTCCACCTTTAGGAGGAAAATTGTGACGCCCCCAAAATTAGGTATACATCACCCATCTTGGGTAGTCAGATACATGGTACAGAATTTAAATACAACTTACTAATATAAGCACGTAGTATAATATCGACATAAAGCGTGAGTTTGAATACAAATATTATCTACTAGATATTATACAAACTCAAAAGGAGTCCTCATTACAATTATTATCACATTATTTCACGTAATAGTGAAGACTACTAATGCTATCCTCTTGGACCATTACTCTCAGCTCCCACACTAGGTCTAAATTTATGTTCTCATTTCACAGAAGAAAACGGTGAAAGAAAGAATGAGCTCAACTAACCTAAGTAAGAAATATTATGACTAAGATAATGCGTAATAAATTATCAATAGCCTTCAACATTGTTAAACGATAAAATATAATAAACATCAAGTTTAATCTGCAATGAACAAGCAATCCATTAAAAAAGTCAAATAGAAAATAAAATCTACTATCTTTTATGATTTAAAAGGTTTTTCATCATCATTATAAATGAGACTCAAACTTTAATAAATAATCCACATCATCGAATCACCCCGCAGACTACTACCAAAGATATTCTTTAAGTATCACGACCACAATTATTCCTCGCATTACGGGCAAGAATAGTTGTGTATTCATTAATAATTAATGTGATCACGCCAACAATCGCCCATCAATGCACTACGGCCATGAGGACTTTTTACCACATCATTTGTAACATTACGGTCGGCGATTACATAAATAATCCTCGGTCATAATCATACCAAGTCCATCCATGCTTCTACAGCCATGTATGACTTTAAAAAAAATATAAACATGAGGATGATGACAATGATATAAAATTCAATAAAACAAGTTCAAGAATTAAGTTATTCAGAACTAATAACATCCAAACTCACAACACGACATCTTGCTTTGTAGAGTAAAATTCAAGAATGATCGTAAGAATATTTCCATGAAAAGATCTTTGGATGAAACGCAAATATCGAGGATATTCTACTAATTTCATGGAGTATAAAGTCAAAGTTTTAACCAACCGGGTATAATAAAGAATGGAATAACAAAAGAAATCACCACGCAATGCGGTGCTTGTAGGCAGTTATTCCAACGGAATAATAATAATTAACCGGTCGTGAAATTCACACACCAAGCGATGTTCCAATGTAATAATAAAGATGGAACCGGATCCGGTGTAAAACACATGATAGGATATTCCAACATAATGATAAAGACGGAACCAGTCCTGTGTAAACACACAGCGACGAGGATGTTCCAATGAATAATAAAAAGATAAACCAGTCCAATGTAAAACACATGACGAGGATGTTCCAATGTAATAATAGAAGAATGGAATAAAAGAAGAAGATCACCAAGTATAGTGGATTAAGCAGATATCTGAGTTATTCCAATGAATAAAATAAGAATGGAATAACAAAGAAGTTCTCTTCATGAATACAAAAGAATAACACCACTTTACGAATACAATAAATAATATTCCTACCTTGAGAGAATGAATATTGGCAAGTGAAGTAGCGAGAATACTTTTCTTCTTTCTCTATAGTTTCTTCTCTGAGCTTTTGAAATGAATTCGTAAGAAAATAATGAAGAATGAGCTTCTATTTATAGGAAAATAGAATGCGTAGTAATTAATCCATTTAATCGGTCAGGATTGATTTACTTTAATCGTGATCCATATTTAAAAGCAAAATCTTTTAAATAAAATATAATATATTCTATTTATATAAAAATATTTTACTACGCAAACACTACGCAACACTACGCAAAATACTACATGCGTAATAAAATATAATATATTTTATTTATAGAATAACTTTAATAAAGTATTCATTTTATATAAAAAGATGTTTCGCTTTATTACGTTAATAATAATGAATAAAACAAAACGTCATTATCGCTTATAATAATTCATATTATTAATCGACAATAATGGAATCAAACTGGTGACTTCTCACATAAGATTCGATAATCAATACTGGTGCTTCTACGCAACCACACGGCGTATTCTTTATCTTTTACTACCGAAGTAGTTCAACAAAGATCAACCAGTAAAACTTCAGCCGTTATTTCAATAAAATATTTTTGTCATTTTCTCGATCCGATGAATAATTACATTGTAGGGTCCACCAATGATTGAGCTAATTTAATGAATATTCCCTAACTAAACCTAATATTCTCACCAATCGAATATAATATAACCATTGCATCTTTTGCAAAATTTATAAATATTACCCACAACTATAACATTATATCAAATTATTCCATAATATTCAAAAATAATATTTATAAAAAATTCATCTTTATTTATAAAAGCTGGGGTCTTACAAAAATTTTGAACTTAATATCTAAATCACTTCCTCCTAAAACATAAGATTTTGAGGAATTTTAATTATTCCCTCCCTCCCTCCCTCCCTCCCTCCCTCAGTATAAAGTAACAGTAAAGTAACAGTAATATCAGATCCTTTCAAAAAAAAAAAAGTTATTTACTTTTATTGTTTAAAACGTCTCAAGACAGAGTATATAATAAAGAGAAAAATAAGTAAACAATTACTTGCCTGGTATTACGATTGAGCGTCCATAGACTGAGACTTTCAAGGCAGTGGCCTATAACCGATGACACCGAAACTGACATCCTCTGGTCAAGATCGCCACCTCCGTCGATATCATCTCCGGCGATATGGGCCAGGATGTCCAGCATGGTAATTATTCCTATGTAGTGTTTTCTGACAGCACCAGTCAGCTTATCAGACTCCAAGATCATGGACCCACCTGCTCCAATCCAGTGTCCGGGCGGTGCAGCCACCGGAATCGCCACCACACGGTTGGCCACTAGGACGTTCATGGTGTGGGCCAGCGTAGCCGTGTACGGCACCTCCACGAGCCTCCGCTTATCCGCCCTAACCACATGGCTTACTTTCTTGTCCTTGAAACGTACGCTGCTTTGCATGTTGTTGCCGTAAACCTGATCATCTTCCACCGTCATCTGCATCTCTCTAATGTAATTTTCTTTACTTTACTAAGGCTCCAGCCTCCAAGAGTCCAAGAGTAGAAGATTGGATAATTTTCTTGTTTTTTTCTTTCCAAATATTTTAAGCAGATTAATTGATATATCTATATTTGGGTGGTTGTTTATATATATATATATATATATATATATATGGATCATTCCATAGCTGATCGGTTTATTATGAGTCTTGTCTGTGGCACTTTTTGGATAGTTGATAAATTGAATAGATGGTTGAGATTGAAGCATAAATATCTAGAAGTAAGCACAAGTTTTCTGGCTTTTTTTTTAATATATTGCGTTGCGTGATCATTTGTTGTCGTTTTAATATTAAAATACTCAATAAAGCATTGACTTATCTTTAGAGTATAATTTATTTTTTTTCTCCATTTTATGGGATGACTTAGCATTGATAAAATCACATTAAAAAAAAAAATACTCTCACGACATATCAAATAGGATATTTTTTTTTTTTTTTTTTATAACTCTCTCCTATTCTCATTATAACACTCTTGTTCTCATTATAATATTAATTAATTAATATTCATTTGCCTTCACTAATATTTATAATATTGTTTGGAGTAATTAATATTTTATAATATTTGCCTTCACTAATATTTATAATATTGTTTGGAGTAATTAATTTTACAGGTTTATAAAATTGTTTGGAGTAATTAATATTTTATATTAATATTTATAATATTGTTTGGAGTAATTAATATTTTATATTACTAAGTATTAAATATTTTTGTAATAATATTAATACTTAATATTATAAGTATTAATATTTTTGTAATAATATTATAATATTTAGTAATATTAGTATTAATATTTAATACTAGTATTAATATTACAAAATATTGTATTAATATTAATATTATAAAATATTAATATTCATTTGCCTTCATGAGTGTAGCGGCAAACAATATTATAATAATAATATTTTACAAACAATATTATAAATATTAGTGAAGGCAAATGAATATTAATTAATTAATATTATAATGAGAACAAGAGTGTTATAATGAGAATAGGAGTGAGTTGCTCCAGTTGCAAAAAAAAAAAAAAAATACCGATCGGTACAAGTTGTGCCGGCTGGAGTATTTTTTATTTTTTTAATGTGATTTTAATGTGCTGAGTCATCCCATAAAATGGAAAAATGCGTAAAAATTATATCTTCTACCAAGAGAAATTCGTATTTACCGAGTATTTTAATATTAAAATGACAACAAATGACTATGCAATGCAATATATTAAAATAAAAGTTTGAAAGTTTCATGTCACGTGATATTTATGTTTCAATCTCACCCATCTATTCAATTTATCAACTATTCAAAAAGAAATACATACAAAGACTCATAAGAACTGGCTAATTGAATTCTATTTCATATATATATATATATATATATATGAAAAGTTTGCATGCGTGTTCAGACAGATACTGCATGACTGCTCTTTGTTGGACACGTACTTTGCTGACTAACTAAGGTGTTCTTTCACTCACCGATGCAAATATATATATATATATATATATATATATATATATATCTTGTCGTCCTTAATTTAACTTCTATCCCCGCTTTTTTCTCTCGCAATTAATTTGCCATCTGACTTCTATGAAATTTTACGCATTTTAGCCTTTTTATTTTTTTCTCTCCCTCTGTTACACTCCAAAATCTTAAAAACGCCAACTCATTTACCCTCCAAAGTTATAATGAGCTAGTCATAAATTAATAACCTAACCCGATCGACAAGTGATCATAGTGTTGCAATTAAAAGAGCGAAATTAGTAGGAGTACTTCCTTTAAAAGGCATGTAATTTAATTAGTTAGGAGTACTTCCTTTAAAAGGCATGTAATTTAATTAGTTAAGGCCTAAATCGAATTTAAGCTCCCAATAAGTCCCAAACCGTAATTTATGTGTCATTTTTGACGATTTAAACCTCATTCAATGAGTATGCATGCATGTTAAAAGGGTATAAACGACCCAACATGGATATCGGCAACATGGTTATTCCATCTTAATTATCAACGATCGATCATAACCCACACACCAAACATTTCAAATGATCACCCTACACTTAAAGTGATCTACCTCAAGTGGAAATACAAGGACGTTCCTGCAAAATCAGTGACAAAAAGAAAGAGGTAAAAACTCAAATTACTTCCGAGAAAACTTGCAAAGCAGCTAATGATAATTAAGACATTATTTTGCTTCTCGTTGAGGCATAAATTCACAAAGTTAATTGGCCTCTCTCAACATGTCTTGTTTTATTTATAGTTTTTCAACCTTTTCTTACATCATTGAATGTGCGGATCAGAGAAGAGACTTTCCCACGCCTAGCTAGCTGGCTCACAAATACTCTATCATCTCAGCACCCTCTGGCTATGTATCCTACAACCTACCATACTTCAAACTAATAGCTCCCTCATCACAAAGCGGGTGCATATGTGAAGCATTTTCAAGCACTTCACTTTGGTGGTAGTTGCTCAGCACTACCTGCAACAGGCTTCGTCGTCTTAGGCCCTACACCATTTTCATGCGGAGGCACGCTACCCCACTTTCCCTCTGATTCCAAAGGCTCAAGAACATGAACGCCACCATCAGTAAGCCCCAGTGCAACCTGATTAGGATCGATTGGATGACCTATGATTACAAGGGGATACACCCTTGAGCTGTGAAATTGCAAAACAAGGCAACTTCAGAGGTGGGAAATGATCGTCATATCAAATATTCAATTGACTTGTTAGTTTCACACAAACTAGCACACATACCTTGGATTCAAAGGTAAATAGGCTGTGTGGCTAATCCTACACCTCATTCTAAGCATGGTGGCAGTCAACACAGTAATGCTCCCATCTTCGTCGCAAACATATATTAATTGGCTATCGCAAGAATATGTAGCATCTGTAATTCGCCCACTTGATTCTTTGGGAACCCACTGCAAGAAACCACATTAATTTTACGTCTATCACCTACCACACTGGAGTTAACCCTAGACAATTCTAGGAGCCAGAAGTATTTTTTTCATTCAACTAAATAACTAGGTGCTTATCTAAAATACTAGGGGAGTCTGACATGCAATTACATTCACCAAGTTCATGCGAAAAAGAAAATCTTCATTGTATGTGACAATTATACTCCATCCTAAAAAAAGAGTAGTTACAAAGAAAATGGTACTCTTTATAAAAGAGGTAGTAATCAGCATTTGAGTCACTTGACACAATCAAATTACTAAATCAAGCAAAGACATCAGATATTTGAGTGCAAGTAATGACCACACACCTGTTTAATCAATTCGAGCTTCGGTGCTTCATATATGGCTATATGAGTTTCATGGACAGCCAACACATGAGTTTGGTCTTGGTGAAACTGTACACGGGTCTGCACGAGAGGGGTTGGTGCTCTTCCAGAAGGAATCTGCAGGAACTTACTGCCCTGCTCCTCCCATCTATCCATGCTCCAAACACAGAGCTGAAAGGAAGAATAAAACTCAACTGACCAAAAATAATGTAGTGGGATAATCATATCACGTCTGTATGTCACAACAGGTAAAGAGAGAGACACAGAGAAAGAGAGAGAGACAGAGAGAAGGATAATAAAGAGAGAGCCTTTCCCCTTAAGCATAGTAGCTCACAATATACCTGAGCATCAGCTCCAGATGACACAAGGATATTTAGAACATTAGAGAAGGCAAGGCCAGTGACTCTATTCTGATGCCCTTTTAACTTGCTTTTGACCTATGCAGTTCAAACATTTAAAAAAATCAAGATATACTCATCCAGTTCGGATTCAAAATATTAAGGTGTTGGCAAAGGTGAAGACCTCATCAACCCTAACATAATAGATTTGTATTGAAGAGTCCTCCATGCCAATTGCAATTATGTTATTGTCCTGTGGATGGAAGGCAAGAGAAGTTGCAGCAGGAGGGGGAGGCATGAATGTTGTCATAGTCTGCCAAAAATAGTGTATAAAAAAAATGTTATTTACACCATCAAAAAATATACATTTACATGCAGAAAGCTAGGAATCAAAAGAAAATCCCAGGACCAAACAGATGGGCCACAACAAAATCAGCATCAGTGAGATGTCCTTGCCTTGAACGTCATCATATTAAACAGAGAAATTTTTCCTCCATTCGCAGACATGACATAAGAATCATTCTTAGAAAGCGCAAAACACGGAACAGCATCTTCAAGGTTTGTCTCACTTATATCATTGGTCATTAATATTCCACTTGAAGGTTGCCATAATTGTGGCGGAACATTAGTAGTTGCCTACAAGTGGCGAATAAAAGGAAAATCAAATGAGACCTGGATAACAAAGGTATACAAAAAGGGAGATTAAAAGCAAAAAACTACCTTCCCCGTCAAGTTCCGCTCATTCCTCTGCCATTTCCAAAGTTTGTGTACAGCATTATATGCTAACGCCAATATGGCACCTCCTGAATTTGTATAAATTAACCTAATAATCTGGAATGGATGACGAAAATTGTCAGAAGATCACAAAAAAATCCCACTAAACTAGAAATAATAGATAATACATAGTCAAGACAGACTACAGTAGACTGTTCTATCTCTACAATAGTCTCACTCATCAAGGGACTCACTATAGCGTATGCGAAGAACATGAAGATTGCATATTTTTCCAGCACTAACCGAAAATAGGTATTTGTGTTGCCAAATAGAAGTGCAATAACGAAAGTAACCACCCCCACCCCAGCACACCGTCACGACCAGAACAAGGGGAAAGAAAGTAATGGACAATATGAACACAAAAGCTTGTGTGTCTGAGACATGTACTCCCTTTCCCATATACATATACATATATATAAACATAAATACACACACACCATATTTCAGAGATCATATCAATAAAGGAAATGAAAGTCTTACCTACTGGGGGAAATATATATGCATGTGTGTGTGTGTGTATTTATAAAGTAAAGATTGGCAAGAGGTACACATGCTAGCTTATACTAATAGCAGATACATACTCTTACTGATAACAAGCTATCAGGAAGTTTCAGGGAACGAAGTTGAGTTTGTTCATTGATTTCTGTCAGCTTCCAAATCTTAGATTTTTCCATCTCATCTGTAATCCTAGGATTCACCTCTGCAAAAGTTCGGATATCTTCATTCTACAGAATATTTAAAAGCTAATCAGTGAACCATAAAAAACAAAAGTAGACTTGCAACCTAGAAAACAATCCAAAACATTAATATATAGTAAATGAATGAAAGAAATTATTTCACTAAATATGACAGGAATACACAATAGCAGAGGAAAAACATGCACTGGTCCTCAAAGAGAGTCCCTAATCCAGATGGAAGTAATATCTGTACTTACTAGAGGTACTATAGCTGTCACTGTTGTGCTTCTTTCTGCCACTCCAATGGTTGTTGCAACAGACGAACTTGATGCACCATACGCACCAATTATGGGAGACTACAAAGTGATTGATGCACGTTAAGAAGCACGTCCAGATTACAGTCATTGAAAAAAATCTCTACATCGGTTTACCTTTACAACACTCCCGGAAACAACTCTAGAAGCATCAACTGCATGATTGTCAATGGGGCGAACCAGACGAACACCTTCAGCATTCCCAAGTATTTTGACACCATTCTCACTCGTTGAGACAGCCAAGAGTATCCCTTCCTTACTAAACTTAATGCAAGGTGAAGCCTGAGGATAACAAACCATAAGATTGTAAGTTATATGAAGACAATACTCCAAGTACATCTGCAAGAGGCGAATTCAGTTATTACTGGTAATCCACCATCTGCATCAGTAGTCGTCAGGAGGTTAACATTATCAATGTCCCAACACTTGATAACAAACTCATCACCAGCAACCAGGAACCGATTCTTCGTATCAAACTGAACAACACCCACGGATCGCTTCCCAAGACCAAGGTAACTTCTCTTGACAGCACCTTCACTTTCATTCCACTCCACAATGTGTGATTCTCCGTCTTTACTAGTCCCACATGAAAAAAGCCTACAATTTGTACAGGAAAGTAAGAAAAAGATACAAAAAAGCATTAGAAGTCAAGACAACAGTTATGTGAGTTATTGAAAATTAAGACATCAAACAAGCAGTAGACACCGGATCATGTACCTCGTCCCATCAGCACTGTAGGTCATTTTTGTACAAGATTGTCCTGGTGCATCATAATCAACTCTTGAACCCAAATTGTCATATAACCAAGCCTTAATCTTCCCATCAACAGATGTTGAAAAGATGAACTGAGACAAAAGACATGGCACTTGATTAAAAGAAGCATACTTAGAAGGCAAAACTACAAAAGGTCTATGGATCTGCACTTCCTACCTACCACGGAAAATAACAGTTTTTTTTTTGGGTGGGGAGGAAAAAGGGTTTTCAATCTGAAGTTAGAGAATGTTTTTTAACTGAAAAATTTTGTGATAAAGTTCTGTTTTCTATTCTAGGAGTCTCTTATTAGGCAACCCTTCAACAAACAAATACCTGGATGTTTTCCTTTTGATGTGGGCATACGGAATAGACAGGGGCCCCGTGACCCTCGAAAGTGTACTGTTTAGATCCCGTTACAGCATCCCAGACCTGCATAGACATGAACTTATAAGATTGCAGTCATGGCCTTACCATTCCATCCGACATATTTGATAACAAAACAAACCTTGATAGCCTTGTCATCTCCGCAAGTTATAATGCAAAGTTGTTTGTTTGGGTGTGAGAAAGCAAGATCACTAACATTACCAACATGCGCATCAATCTGAAAGAATTCATGATAGAGATTCACTTAATTTTCTTTTGATAATTAAAGGATTGGAAGACAACAGTAGATATACAACACCAGCTAGATACTATAGTTAGACGGCTAATTAGAAGTTCAGTACATAACACAAACCTCTAGGTGGTTCCGTAAATCATCACTGCCATCAAAGGAGTATATGTGCACAATGTGCTTTGAGTAGGCAACACCTGAATCAGAGGTCGGACAATCAACGTACCACCAGAAGCATATATCTCCAAAAGATCTCATCTTATTTTGTAATAATTTCATTAAGCAAATAATAAAATAAAACAAAAAACGTAAAACATAAATTCAGAGAAAAAGTTCCAAACTTTTAGTAACATGGAAGTACTCATATGATGAGAAGATAATAAATTAAAAGAGAAAGAAAGAAAGAACTGATAACAAACCAAACAGGGTGCCATCAGGACTCCAAATCACACGGTTTACAGACACGGTATACTCATTCGCTAATGATGCCTGTGTAAAGGGAGAAACTAATGTGATGCTTGCTTGTGAGAAACATGAAAGGATCAAACATTCAAACTTACGCAAAATTATTCCGGATACAATAGCTCATACCTGCAGAGTCATAGAACATGCTCCAAGGTTCCAAACCTTGAAATTTTTAAAAGCAAGCCTGTCCCTGCTACCTACTTCCCACACTGAAATATCACCAATATTCGTCCCAACTGAAACGTGAAAGGATTAAAGGTAAGACAGTTTTTCCAATTCTGAGCGTAGGTTGGGAAGAGCAAAAAAAGTTTATTGGTGAAAGCTAACCAAGAAGCATCATTTGTTGCACTGGATGGAAATCCATGCTCTTGACAGCAGAACCCTGATTCAGATTAGCAACAACAGTCTTCGGCAAGTCATAAGAAGAATATGAGGCATGAGAATGGCTGCTGCCAGGATATGTGTCGGACAAAATATTATTTGGGAGATTATTGACCTGTGAAGTCCAATTAAAAGAAAGATCAACTGCCAATACATCTAAAACATGTCAGAAATCTAAAATCTTGGTAAAGGCGGTGAAAAATGTCATAAAATATAACAAATTAGCTATCCAAGAAAACCACAATTACCTATCAAAAGACCTGAACAATATCAAGAACAAGTAAATTAGTGTTCTAAAAATCCCCGCCTAGGTCCGCTTAGGCTCACTTAGGCGCTAGGACCCCTTGAACAATATCAAGAACAAGTAAGTCTAAAAGCGGCAAAAAAATTCCTTAAGAAAATTAGACGGGGCCTAGGTGGGGTCTACTAATACATGTTGTAGCATATCAAATCATAACAAAAAGTGAACAATATCAAGTCAAAATTGATACTTTTATTATAGTTGTACTTTTTTGAACTTGTACCAACTTCAAATTATATAAATGATGATACATTTGTAATATTTAGTTTAATTCAATATAATTCTTAAATTTATGTTTAGTGTCTTAAGTTTTAATATTGAATTAAATTCTTGAAATTTTAAATTTTATTATTTAATAACAATCTTGTTTATGAATAAAACTAATACGTTAAAAATATGTTTGAATTTTGAACAATTGCATGTTTATGTTTGAACTTTGACATTAACAATATGGATATTTGTTTGAATTTTAAGCAAAGACCTTTATTATCTTTATTATAGATTATTTTGCTTTATATTATTGTCTTGTTTGGATAAATGTAAGATAAAATATTAAAATTGGCTTAGAATAAAAAATTCCGCCTAGTCCCCGCCCAGGCCCCCTAGGCGCTAAGCCCCCCTCGGCAGCCCGCCTCCCGCCTAGCGCCTTTTAGAACATTGAGTAAAATACTAAACAATTATGCCAAAATAAAATTTTTAATATTCAACCAGAACAACCTAGAACCTCACCAAGCTCTGGCGCAAACCAAAAAACTAAAATCCAGTGGATGATAAGATAGAATAGGTTGAAATGGATTGTACCTCCTCTGATATCCCAGAAGGTCTAGTTCTCCTCAACAAATGTTCAGAATCTGCAGTTTGATAGTCCATTGCTGGATTATTAGGAGTCCTAGGACGCTTTAGCATAGATGCTATCACAAATATAGATGGAAGAAGGGAACATTAAAACTTACCTAGGAAAAGTAAGATGGAATGTAGGATATATTCTCATTTTAACCCCAAAAAAACCTTGAGGAACCTATGTAAGTAAAACTCATACTTGAAAAGAACTACAGTACTGATAGTATATTCTTCTCTCCAGTAAAATGGTATGTTGTACCTGTACAGGTAATGTGACTTGTGTATTGTAGTTACAGTAATATAATAATACTGCTAGGATTCCCCAATAGAGATCTGGGAAACATCAAGTCCAAGTACATATATCAACACATGCAAGCCTGTTAGGAAGTTAAAAAAGTTATTGAAGTCTTCCACCAAGACTTCCCATTGTTTGACAAGTGAAGATACAGGTTGCCAATTGCAAACCTTCATTGTGCTGATTTCAACTTATTATATACTTACATCTATTACTATCCTTTTCCTGCTGCTACTCTACTTAAATACACCAGCACATGCCAGTAAGAAAAACCCAAAAGAACATCTAGTTCATTGATCCTCCTTGAATTCATGTCCAATGTCCTTTCCACTCTTTTTCTTTACAAATGATGCACAATAGATTCCGGTCAGGGAGCACTGATAACTGGAGGCTTATGTGGACTAACAGTAAACCTTGCATTTCTATAGCAGAACTTCAAGCAGACATAATATGTAACCTGGAGAATTATGGGGTAAGTTTTGGGTCAAAGAAAGATACCTAAATGCTCTAAATTCTGTCTGCTTTGGGCTACCAAACCCAGGAATCAGTATTCAGGAGAAATATGGTAGGCTGCAGTATTCAGTGGGAAAAGCGTATGGTGACAGTCTTAGACTAGTATGTATTGAAGTAGTAAATGAACAAATCTGTTACTATACACCTTCCATTTATATGAAGTGCTTCTCAATGGAGAGCGTTCTACTTCAATACATATTAATTCATGACAAACGTATAGAGCTAACAATTTAAAACTGCAACTCATGGTCTACACTTATTCTAATCAAACTCGAGAACATTACAAATGCAAATGACAAATAAATTACACATGACAATTACGTTGTCAACTCAATAAAATTACCAGCATTAGTGCCTATTGGACCTCCAGAAATTGCTGGGTGCGGCATGGAGGATGTGTTAGCCATCCATCCTCCAAGAGAGGAAGTTAGAGCTGCAAGTGCAGGTTGGAATGGCTAAAAATGAAAAGGAAAATATTACAAAACAGAATAAGGAAAATCATAATATAGAGCTCCCAATCAAAGTGTATAAATGACTAAAATGAAGCTCGATGTTCTCTTATGAACTTACACCATGAGCACCTAGAGGCGGGAAACAACTCACTTTAGGCATGGAACCCATTAGCTGATTAGTGACAGGAGATGGAACCCGCGCACCATTTGGTTGCCCACATGTATGGTCCACAAAGAGGGTTTTTATGTCTGGGTTAGAGTTTGGACTCTTGCAGAGCTGATGCTGCCAATTTAAGCTGCAAATCAGAAACAAATTCTTAGATGGCCATAATAAACAGCAAAACAAAAGACGGTTGATTGAATAAAATTTCACTAAGGTACCTCTGATTGATTAATGTCCGTAACCTTGAGTTCTTCAAGCTGGGAAATTGAAGTTTATCCCTGAAAAGTGGATTTGCCTCTATCAACTTTTTAAGCTCCTCAAACATAATAGTCCTGGCCGACTTAGTGTCTCCATACTTTGAAAGCTGTTCATTCTCCCTGGAAATAAACTCCCATTAAATGCGAAAGAAATGACCAAATCATATTAGAGATCATTCCATATTGTCCACAAATTCTGGTCTTCTAATCAAGCTTTTGTGTTTGGTAGTGATTCAAAACCTGCATTACTCTTATTCCACGCCTCCCGATGATTTCAACAACAATATGTTATGTGATATGATGATGCAAATTTTATAAGATTAGAAAACAGAACTAATTTACTTCATTAACTGAATCAAATATCATAATTCCTTTATCTTTTTGATTATTCACTTGTACAGCAAAACATTTAATAGGCAAAGAGGGATTTAAAAACTGAATACTGAAAACCACAGAATCAAGAACAAAAAATAAAGTTGTGAGGAAAGAAAGACCACTATGTCTTCCTGGTCAGAAATTTTTACTTGCACGGAAAATTATTTAACAACAAAGGAGAAAGCGAACTAAAAACAGAAGATTGAAAACCCGCATAATTGAGATTACTTGGTCGAAGCAAAAGGAAACTAATAAAAAAAATCCAGGTGTACCTGCATTTAACAACAAAAACGAAAATAAAAGTGAAGATCAAAACCCTATAATTGAGTTTACTAACTCTTGCCCTATATGAACAGGATCTTTTGTCCCATGTCCTACAACAATTTCTATTACAAAAAATGTAAGCATTGTACATAATCCAAACAAACGTACAACTGCATCAGAATAATCATATCAATTAATCATAAAACTCAGTTCGAGACAGCATACCATAATCACATCACGATCCCAATTCCCAACAGTTATCAACTCGGTAGGGACAAATAAAAAAATAAGTATTTATTAAAAAAAAAAGATCAAGATACCTAAAATTCGTCAAGGTCAGAAGCAGCGTTATTTCCTTGAAAAGATCTTCATTAAAGGAGGAAAAGACTTTCAAGTCCTTCCTCAGAACCTCAAGAGCGGCCCCATACTCATTCCTGAATCCGATTAAAAAAAAACACCCAATAACTATAAATATACACCAAAATCCAAAACAAACGCATGCACTAATTGAATGTAGAACTCACTTGTCCAAAGCTTCAAGGTATTTCTGCTTCCTAATTTCAAAGAATATTTTCATGGAGTATCGGTTATCATCAACCTTGGTAAATCCAGATAAATATTTTTCTACTTCATCCCATTCTCCATTCGTAACAGCATCTTCAAAATACTTCAGGTTAAAGAACAACCCCGATTCCTTCTCCAACCTTCAAAACCCAAATCAGAAAATCAAATAGCAAATTCAAACCCTCCACCAAAAAATCATTATTTTTAAAGCAAATCAAATAACACAACACACCAAAACCACACATTCAATAAAAAATACAAAAGTGAAAACCCTTACTTGTGAACCGTCTGTTTAAATTTCTCTTCATCTAAGAACTGAAGTACCAGAAAAACAAGCTCTCTGCTTAAGGAAGACATCTCTGCCTCTGATCGACCCCAAAACCTAGTAAATCCACCCAAAATCAGTAATTCAAAAGTTAATTAGGGCTTTCCATAACCGATCAAAGAAACTGACAATTTTATTATAAACATCAAAAAAATAAACGCATGCAATTACACATACACAAATCAACAAGAGCTTGAACAAGTATACCTCGATTCAATTGAGTTTAAGAAATGTGAGTAGGGGAGATTGGAAATAGAAGATTGCCAGAATTCTCGAGCTTTTTTTCCCTTTCTCTATATCTCTCTGTTTGTCAGAGTGAGGGGAAGAGAGAGAGGTGAAACTATGAGTGAGACATCGGTAGAGCTTTCACACCCCGTATTTAAAGAGCACACGGAATCAGATATTAATGAGACGATGCACGCACCACCAGACGCGTATAGAAACTTCCACAATATCCACGTCGCTGTGTCGGAAACTGCCTTCATTTCTACTACGCGGCGACCGTATAACCATGCCAAGTGGAAAGTGTCAGTGGATAATGCATGACCGCGCGTGGGTCTCATTTCTCCAAATTTGATACTAATAAAGAAATGATAAGTACTTGTGCTTATGATAAAGGTCCGTATGTCAAGTTGATAAGATATCAATTACAGACTGATAACTACAGTGACTTTTTTCATTAGGGTCGGTCTTTGTGAAAATAAAAATAAAAATATAGGAAAGTGCAGGTCTTTCGATCCCTACTTTATTTGGTAGTGGTTAATTAATGTTCCTAGGACCGACTAACCGTCATCATGTACATCTGTTCCCATTTATGATTAAAATTACTCCTCCGCTCTTTTAATATATCCTTAGAACAAAACAAAACAAAAAATAATCAGATAAGATTAACTATAATATCAATTTTTTTTTCATTTCGTGCAATATTTACTACATTGTGATAGTGATTATATTTAATACGTGAATATTTTAAGCGAATTAATCTTTCCACTGAAATTAAAACGATATATATCAAACAAACACATTTCTAAAAAACGATTTATATTAAGGAATAGAGAGAGTACTATTAATCATCCTCTTAACAAAACAAAATCAAAAACAAAAACAAAAACAACTTTTTTTCACGTGAAATAGTGATGTGATATTTCACGTGATTTTTGTTTTGGCTCACGTATCATGTGAGAGGGATTGATATAAAAATACAATATTTACACAAACATATTAAAAATAAAAACTCTTTCAAGTGTCAAGTAGTGCTTTGTAAAACAATTTCATCGGAATAAATTTTTAACAACAGGTTTTTTGATTGATTTCTAACATCAAAATTAATTCGCACTCTATTCCATAATACTATATGGCTTTTTAGAATTGTACACAAAAATTAAAAAAATAGTTGGAAATCATTAAATATAATACCCTTAAATTCTAATTTATTACACCATACTTATCTTATAATCTCTCGTTTATAACATTTTTTTCATGAGATAACTATGGAAAGATTGTAAATAATTCTCCTAAATTTTCTAAAATATCAAATAATTTAGAACAAATAAAATCACCTAAAACGTCATATATTATAGGACAGATGGAATAGGAAACAAAACGAATATTGACATGTTACATCTATTAGTATTACTTATACGATGGACGTGAATCGTGATTAAGTTAGATCATAATATTGTATATTTTTTTATTTTGAAATTAAAAATATATATTTTTAAAATGACAAATTTTAAATATTATGTTTTAAAATGTATCTTTGATATTAGTTAAAATTAAAATAGTGATATCAGATTTGATACCAAAAATAATAATAAATATGTAATTGGTAAATTAAAACTTCATACGACTCTATAGTGTTAAAATTAAAATGTATCTCTATTTTTTAAAAAAATTAAATTTAAAATGTATATTTAATTTTGAAACAAAGAGAGTAATATTTGGATAAAATATATTAGAGTAATTATTATCTAGCTTATTATAGTATTTCTTTATATTTATTGTTTTCTATATTTTGATTCATTTATTATGATTATGTTATCTCAAAATTAAGTGATATTTCTCACGAGGTCGGTACGTCCCCGTCATTGCTTATGCGATTTTGACTTAAAAATGCGGCTATTGATTTATTACTAAAAGTTTTTAAAAGATTTTAGTTTAACAATTAAAATTTGTTTAAAAAATTATTTATCACTAGAGAGAATTTTTTTTTAATGAGAAAGTTAAAAACTATATAAAAAGAGAAATAATTTATTTTCAAAAAAAATTGTGTGACAACAAATAAATTAAAACAATTTTTTTTAAAATAATAATCTTTAAAAACGGATAAAATATATTTTATATTGAAGTAATGGTACTAAAATATATATCTTTTAAAAAGCTAGCACTCTAATTTTCTAAACTTATAATCCAAGTTTGTGCTGTTGTACACAGAGTACTTACCTACATTTAACATGCATGGATTATTAATGTGAGATGTATTTTGGGTTATTTATTTAATGATATATATATATATATATATATATATATATATATATAAAGACCCACTTTTATAAATAAAAGATGAATTTTTCTATAAATATTATTTTTGAATATTATGGAATAAATTTGATATAATGTTATAGTTGTGGGTAATATTTATAAATTTTGCAAAGTATGCAAGTTGTTATAAAATATTCGTTTGGTGGGAATATTCTTTTGTTAGGGAATATTCGTACAATGGCTCAATCGTTGGTGGACCCCTACAACATTATTGTCGGATTGAGAAAACGACAAAAATATTTTTATAAAAATAACTACGGAAAGTATTACAAATTAAAAGCTGTTGAACTACCGGTGGTAAAGTACAAGAATGTCTGGCGTGTATTGCGTAGTAGCACTGACACTATGATTATTGATGCTTACGTGAGAAGTCACTCAAATTATGCTTCAATTATTGCTACAAGAATTACGCTAACAGCGTCATATCTCTTATATTATTGATTCAATTATTGTCAAAGATCATCATATAATATGTTATAGTATTAAATCAATAATTGAGATTTACAAGTTATAAATGATTAATAATTATTGAAAGATTAAATATGTGTTATGATTTGTGGTAAGTTTGATTATTTTATGGGGGGCTCGTATGTCATCATCTAAGAGTCTCTTCATCAATAGTATTTACCTTCGTCAATAGTAATTACCCTTGTGAATAGTATTTACCTTCGTCGATAGTAATTACCCTTGTGAATAGTATTTACCTTCGCCAATAGTAATTATCCTTGTGAATAGTATTTACCTTCGTCAATAGTAATTACCCTCTTGTGAATAGTATTTACCTTCGTTAATAGTATTTACCTTCGTTAATAGTAATTACCTTTACCAGACGTCGAATCACTTGTCGTTTCACATTACAGTGTCGAACCACTTGTCGTTTCACATTACTGAAAGCGTCAAACCAATTCGTCGAAGCCACTGCTTTTCACACGGCGGTCTTAAGCTAGAAATCTTCTATAAATAGAGGCCTAGGGCTTCATTATTTTTTTCAAAATTCATTCAAGCTATAGAGAGAAGTATAGAGAGAATAAGAGAAAGAAGAAGAGTATTTTGTTACTACACCG
The DNA here is from genome assembly GCA_020205615.1 of Panax quinquefolius. Taxonomy (NCBI): domain Eukaryota; kingdom Viridiplantae; phylum Streptophyta; class Magnoliopsida; order Apiales; family Araliaceae; genus Panax; species Panax quinquefolius. The sequence goes on from CM035172.1 coordinate 6,126,455, forward strand.
CTGCGCAGTATTCAATCTCCTACCAAATGTAAGGGTGTTATTCTTTCTTATTCATGAAGAGAATCATTGTTATTCCATCGCTTATTATTCATTGGAATAACTTTTGTATAAGTGGTTTACCTATACTTGGTGACATTCTTCTATTATTCATTGGAACATCCTCATCTCATGTGTGTTTTACACCGACTGGTTCCGTCTTTTTATCATTCTCTGTTGGAACATCCTCGTCATGGTGTTTTACACGGGACTGGTTAAAATCTTTATTATTCTCATTGGAACATCCTGCATGCATGTGTTTTACACCGGACTGGTTCCGTCTTTATTATTCATTGGAATATCCTATCTCGCAGTGTTTTACACCGGATCCGGTTCCATCTTTATTATTCATTTGGAACATCACAGCTTGGTGTGAATTTCACCCGACTGGTTCCGTTATTTATTATTCTGTTGGAATAACTCCGTCACATGCGATCTATCGCATGCGTACGGTGATTTCTTTTGTTATTCCATTCTTTATTATACCCGAGTTGGTTAAAACTTTGACTTATACTCCATGAAATTAGTAGAATATCCTTGATATTTGCGTTTCATCCAAAGATCTTTTCATGGAAATATTCTTCCGATCATTCTTGAATTTTACTCTACAAAACAAAGATCATGTTGACAATTTGGACGTTAATAATTCTGGATAAAATAATTCTTGAACTTGTTTTATTGAATTCTTATATCATTGTCATCATCCTCATGTTTATATTTTTTTGAAAGTCATCTACGGCACGTAGTGCATGATGGACTTGGTATGATTATGACCAGAGACTATTCGGTGTAATCATGGTCGTAATGTTACAAATGATGTGATAAAAAAAAATCCTCGATTAGTAAGTGCATTGATGGATGATTTGTTGGCATGATCATGACCATTAATGAATACACAAATATTCTTGGCCGTAGTGCATGAATAATTGTGGTCGTGATACTTAAAGAATATCCTTGGCGTAGTAGGCAGGGTGATTCGATAATGTGGAATATTTATTAAAGTGAGTCTCAAATTTATAACAGTGATGAAAAACCTTTTAAAACCTAAAAGATAGTAGACTTTATTTTCTACTTGACTCTTTTAATGGATTACGTATTCACTGCAGCTTAAACCGTGGTTTGTCTATTGTATTTTATCGGTTTAACATTATTGAAGACTATTGATAATTTATTACGCATTATCTTAGTCATAATATTTCTTCTTGGGCTAGTTGAGCTCACCCTTTCTTTCACCGTTTTCTCTCTTGAAAATGATAATATAAATTTGGACGAAGAGTCGGAAAAGCAGTGATGGTCACGAAGATAGCATTAGTAGTCCTCACTATTCAGTAAAATAGTGTGATAATAATCATAATGAGGACTTTTTGTTTGAGTTTGTATAATATCTAGTAGACGATATTTGTATTTAAACTCACGCTTTATGTCGATATTATACCAGCGATTATGTTAATAAGTTGTATTTAAATTACATACCATGTAAGTGGCGACTCAAGATGGGTGATGTATACCTAATTTTGGGGGCGTCACGGTTGGTATCGAGCTTAGGGATGTGATCCTGCTAAGATGTGAGAATAGTACTAGGAGGGAGAGCGGAATACCTTCGCATTAGTATGACTACCTAAGTTTATGTCTTTATTTTATTGGTTGGTCGGGAGATAAGGATAATTTGTTACACGTCAATTAACCTTTTGTTTTGTGGCGATGTCTGAAAATGACATCCGAGAATGTTGAGAATAAGAATGGAGCCGAAGCGATCGTTGATTCACCACATATCAATAATCAAGATAATGTGCATCGTGAAGGCGACAATCCTCATGCAAACAACAACACCGACCAAATGACAAATGATCAAATGTTCGAGAGGCTTTATGCAATTTATATGCAACAAAGGCGAGAGCGACTCACATCCCAAAACGTGGGTGGAAACACGGAAAACTCTCGGCGGTCACCGCTAAACAATTTAAGGAGCCGGGACCACCGGAGTTTAAGGGAGAGCCAAAACCACTTGGCGGAAGCATGGATAAAGCAGATTACCAAGATATTTGATGTCTTGGGATGCTCCGAGGAGCAAAAGGTTCCACTTCTTGCCTTTATGTTGCAGCGAGGCGGATTCTTGGTGGGAATCGGTAAAAGCGTACTCAACCAATTTGTCATCAAGATATCTTGGGAGAAGTTCCAGAGTCGTTTCAACGACAAATACTTTCACGAAAGTATTCGCCATACGAAGGAGGTGGAGTTTATCAAGTTGGAACAAAACAATATGGCCGTGTCGCAATACGAGGCAAAATTTGCGGAGTTATCACGGTTCGTCCCCCACTGTGGATAATGAAGAGAGAAATGGCGCGAATGTTTTAAGAGGTTTGAAGCGGGAGATACGTCAACATCTTATTTCTCATAAACCGTGTTTGTATTCGAGATGTTGTAAATAGGGCTCGATTAGTGGAGCGCGATAATGAGTCAACGAACTAAAAGAGAAGCGGTATGCAAAAATTATAATACCAATGAGAATAGTCATCGAGCGGTGACAACAAGCGTGGAGGGAATCAACAGGCGAGATATGGTAACCACTTGGTGGTAATCGAGGCCAAAACAATAAGAATGGACATTTCAAGAAAAGGAGATTCAACAATGATGGAAAGACGTCGACACTGTTTGACCCATTGTTAAGGAAGGAGAAAGACCACCTATCATATGCTTCAAATGCGGAGGAGAGGGACACATCATCAAAATCTGCGTCATGCGCCCAAAGCGTGTTATAATTGTGGAAGAGAAGGTCACTTAGCTCGATTTTGTCGTTTCATCAAGACAAATTCAAATTTAGGATGGAGGCACCAAAGGCCATCCTGAAAATTCAAAACCGGTAGTGCTGAGGAAAGCATTTGTTGTGACCTCCCAAAGAGCAAGGAATCCGAATGAGGTCATCACGGGTAAAACTTATCATAAACTCTAATGAAGTCTATACTTTATTTGATCTGGGTTCTACCCATTCTTTTATTTCTCCTACTTGCGCTCATCGATTAAATTTGACTCGGAGAAATTAGACTTTGACTTATCTGTGGAAACTCCGTTGGGAGAAACCTTCATTACATCCACTGTTTATAAGTCTTGTTTGGTTCAAATCGGTACCTCACATTACCTGTCGATCTTATTTCATTAAAAATACTTGCATTTGACGTGATTCTAGGGATTGATTGGTTAACTACTTATCATGCAAAAATTGATTGTTTTCGTAAGTTGTTAGCTTTCATATTCTAATCAACCTATTATGCAATTCAAACGACCAAACCATTAAAATCAATCACGGTCGTCTCAAGCCATAAAGTTATTCGTTTATTGAAAAGCGGATGTCAAGCTTTCTTAGCTCATATCACAGATTTAAATAAAAATAAATCGGTTTTAAACGATATTCCTATTGTTAATAAATTTCTGACGTATTCCCAGAAGAACTTCTGGCCTACCCCAGGCGTGAAATTAAATTTTGTATCGACGACCTTGAACCCAGATACAAAACCTATTTCTAAAGCCCCATATCGAATGGCTCTATTGAACTTCGAGTTAAAGACCCAACTCGCGAGGAATTGTTAGACATTGGCTTTATTCGTCCCTAGTACTTCTCCTCGGGGTGCTCCTGTTACATTCGTGAAGAAGAAAAAGATGGGAGTATGCGACTTTGTATTGATTATCGGGAGTTGAATCACGTCACCATCAAAAATAGGTATCCATTGCCACGTATTGATGACCTGTTTGACCCGATTACAAAGGAGCCAAATTCTTTTCAAAGATTGATCTTCGTTCCTGGATATCACCAATTGAAGATTAGAACCGTGACATTCCAAAGATGACTTTTCGAACTCGATGCGGGCATTATGAATTCTAGTCATGTCCTTTGGATTGACTAATGCTCCCGCTTTGCCTTCATGGATATGATGAACCGAGTATTCAAGGAATATTTAGATCACTTTGTGGTCGTCTTTATTGATGACATCCTTATTTATTCCAAAAGCCGTGAAGATCATGAAAGCACTTGAGGTGACACTCCAAAAGCTTCGTGAATATAAGCTTTATGCCAAGTTGAAGAAATGCGAGTTCGGCGAAGAAGTAGCATTCCTTGGGCACATGGTATCAAGTCATGGAATATCTGTTGACCCAAAGAAAGATTGAAGCTATTCAAAGCTTGGAACAACTTAAATCGATGGATCAAAATCGTAGCTTTCTCGGTTTAAATTTGGTTATTATCGGAGATTCGTGGAAGGATTTTCTCGAATCGCTATTCCATCGACTTCGGTGACTCGGAAGATACAAAGTTCTATTGGAGCGAAGAATGTGAGAAGAGTTTTCAAGAACTCAAGAGGAGACTTATTTCAAAGACCTTGTTACGACAATACCATCGGCTCGGAGGATTTGTCATCTACGGTGATGCTTCCGAGGCAAAGGGTTGGGATGTGTTCTTATGCAACATGGAAAAGTTATAGCTTTATGCCTCATGACAACTCAAAGAATATGAGAGGAATTATCCTACTTATGATCTAGAGTTGGCAATGTTGTCTTCTGACTTAAAATGTGGAGGCATTACTTGTATGGGGAGAAAGTGGAGATCTTTACGGATCATAAAAGCCTCAAATATTTCTTCACTCGAAAGGAACTCAACATGCGACAACGACGTTGGCTTGAATCGTTGAAAGATTATGATCATACCATCCAATACCATCCCGAAAAAAGAAGCGTGGTGACGGCGCATTGAGTAGAAATCATATGCAATCTGAAGTGCGATATTGTCAACGTATGAGGCCCATTTTGTGTGACTTGCAAAGGATGGAGATAGAATTAAAGACTCGTGGATGCATGTGATGACAAATGAGTATCTGAGTAGAACCGACTTTAATTGATAAAGTTAAAGTTTGCTTTCGAGCTACTGCACACGGAGTCGATCGCGTATGAGGAAGAAAGTCAGCGAAGGTCTTATCTTAGGAAGCGAGAATCGATGAAGAAGGAATACTTGAGTCAACTCTGCACTTTGTGTTCCTAACGACCACGATTTAAAGTATAATATCATGATGGAGGCGCATGACACACCATTTGCAATCCATCACAGGAGTACCAAAATGTATCGTGATATTCGCCATACATTTTGGTGGAGCAATATGAAGAGAGAGAGATAAGCTATTTGTTTATCTCAAGGTGTCTAACTTGTCAACGAGTTAAAGCGGAGCATCAAGTACCAAAAGGTCCATTGAACCACTTGAAATTCCGGAATGGAAGTGGGGAGCACATTACCATGGATTTAGATTCTGGGTCTTCCTAAGGTTTCTCGGCATTGATGCGATTTGGGTCATTGTTGATAGATTGACCAAGTCCGCTCATTTCTTCTGCCGATCTGAGAAACTTATACACTTGAACGTCTTGCTCGTATGTACATAAACGAGATTGTAAGACTGCATGGTATGCCGGTATCCATAGTTTCTGATCGAGACCCAAGATTCACTTCACGATTTTGGGTTAGTTTGCAAAAAGCTATGGGCACAGACTTACGATTTAGCTCGGCGTATCATCCTCAGACGGACGGACAGTCGGAGAGGACTATTCAAACTCTTGAAGATCTATTAAGACTCCGTGTCCTTGATTTCAAGGGGAGTTGGGACAAGTTCTTACCATTGGTGGAGTTTTCCTACAACAACAGTTATCAAGCAAGTATTGGCATGGCTCCATTCGAAGCATTGTATGGAAGAAAGTGTCGCTTCTCGGTATCTTTGGGATGAGGTGGGTGAAGCAACGTTGTTGGGACCGGAGTTGAATACGTATGACTACGGAAAAGATTGAAATGATCCGACAACGTATAAAAACCTCACAAAATCGATAAAAGAGTTATCTTGATCTTCATCGAAAGGACGTGGAATTCGATATAGGAGATCATGTGTTGTTAAGAGTTGCTCCATGGAAAGGAGTTACAAGATTTGGAAGGAGAGAAAACTTAATCCTCGATTCATCTGGTCCATTTTAATCCTCGATCGAGTAGGAATCTGGCCTATAGACTGCTTTTCTGCCAAATATGTCTCGTGTTCATAACGTTTTTCACATATCTATATTACGTAAATATGTGAAAGACCCGAACCATATTATTGAGTTAGAACCGGACCGAAATAGCGGAAGATTTGGCGTATGAAGAGGTTCTGTTCAAATTTTGGATAAGAAAGAACATATTCTACGCTCCAAGGTTATACCTCAAGTCAAAGTTTTATGGAGGAACCACGATGTTGAGGAAATGACTTGGGAGTTAGAATCAAAATGAAATCAAGGTATCCTTACCTCTTCGACATACCAGTATCGTACCACTAATTTCGAGGCGAAATTTCATAAGAAGGTGAGGTTGTAAGACCCAAACTTTTATAAATAAAGATGAATTTTTCTATAAATATTATTTTTGAATATTATGGAATAAATTTGATATAATGTTATAGTTGTGGGTAATATTTATAAATTTTGCAAAGTATGCAAGTTGTTATAAAATATTCGTTTGGTGGGAAATATTCTTTTTGTTAGGGAATATTAAATACAATGGCTCAATCATTGGTGGACCCCACAACATTATTATCGGATTGAGAAAAGCGAAAAAATATTTTTATAAAAATAACTACGGAGGTGTTACCGTTAAAAGCTGTTGAACTACCCGGTGGTAAAGTAATGCGATGTCTGGCGTGGTTGCGTAAGTAGCACTCGGTATTGATTATTGATGCTTACGTGAGAAGTCACTCAAATTTATGCTCAATTATTGCTACTGATAATTCTTTATCATATCTCTTATATTATTGATTCAATTATTGTCACAAGATTATCATCATATAATATGTTATAGTATTAAATCAATAATTGAGACGACAAGTTATAAATGATTAATAATTATTGAAAGATTAAATATGTGTTATGATTTGTGGTAAGTTTGATTATTTTATGGGGGCTCATATGTCATCATCTAAGAGTCTCTTCATCAATAGTATTTACCTTCGTCAATAGTAATTACCCTTGTGAATAGTATTTACCTTCAATCGATAGTAATTACCCTTGTGAATAGTATTTACCTTCGTCGATAGTAATTATCCTTGTGAATAGTATTTACCTTCAATCGATAGTAATTACCCTTGTGAATAGTATTTACCTTCGTTAATAGTATTTACCTTCGTTAATAGTAATTACCTTTACCGGGCGACGTCGAATCACTTGTCGTTTCACATTACTGGTGATGTCGAACCACTTGTCGTTTCACATTACAAAGCGTCAAACCAATTAAATCAAGCCACTTGCCTTTTCACACGGCGGGTCTTAAAAGCTAGAAATCTTCTATAAATAGAGGCCTGGGGCTTCATTATTTTCACAAATTCATTCAAGCTATAGAGAAAGTATAGAGAGAATAAGAGAAAAGAAGAAGAGTATTTTGTTACTACCTTTAACTGCGTTATTCAATCTCCTACCAAATGTAAGGGGTGTTATTCTTTCTTATTCATGAAGAGAAGCTGTTGTTATTCCATTGCTTATTATTACATTGGAATAACTTTTGTATAAGTGGTTTACCCTATACTTGGTGACATTCTTCTATTATTACATTGGAACATCCTGTTCGGCATGTGTTTTACACGGACTGGTTAAAATCTTTATCATTCTGTTGGAACATCCTCATACGTGTGTTTTACACCGGACTGGTTCCGCTCTTTATTATTACATTGGAACATCCATGCGTGTGTTTACAATTTAACTGGTTCCGCTTTTTATTATTACATTGGAATATCCTATCTCATGTGTTTTACACCGGATCGGTTCCATCTTTATTATTACTGTTGGAACATCCCGCATGGTGTGAATTTCACGACACCGGTTCCGTTATTTATTATTCTGCTGGAATAACTTTTATCATGCGCTGCTATCGCGCATGCACGGTGATTTCTTTTGTTATTCCATTCTTTATTATACCCAAATGGTTAAAACTTTGACTTATATACTCCATGAAATTAGTAGAATATCCTTGATATTTGCGTTTCATCCAATATCTTTCATGGAAATATTCTTCCGATCATTCTTGAATTTTATTCCATTCAAGTATCTGCACGACAGAGCCAACTTTAATAGAAAAAGTTAAGGTTGCTCAAGCCCCAATTCGGAGTTGATGCGTATGAAGAAGAAAAAGTCAAGAAGGAGCTATTAGGAAGCGAGAATTGATGAAGAAGGAATACTTGAGTCCACTCTAGACTTTGTGTTCTAATGATTTTGATTTGAAGCATAGAATCATGATGGAGGCACACAATCGTCATTTGCAATCCATCTAGAAAGTACTAAAATGTATCGTGATCTTCGACATACATTTTGGTGGAACAATATGAAGAGAGAGATTGCAAAGTTTATCTCGATGTGTTTAACTTGCCAACGTGTAAAGGCGAAGCATCTTGTACCTAAGGGTCCGTTGCAACCACTTGAGATTAGGAATAGAAGTGGGAACACATTACTATGGATTTCATTCACGGGTCTTCTGCGGTTTCTCAAGGCATCAATGCTATTTGGGTTATTGTTGATAGATTAACCAAGTCCGCTCATTTCTTCTACCGATCGAGAGAGACTTATTCCTTGAACGTCTTTCTCGTATGTGCGTAAATGCGATTGTGAGATTGCATGGCATGCCAAGATCCATAGTTTTAGATCGTGACCCAAGATTCACTTCATGATTTTGGGTTAGTTTGTAGAAAGCTATGGGCACGCAATTTACGATTCGGTTTGGCATACCATACTCAAGCGGATGGGCAATCGAGAAAGGACTACTCAAACTCTTGAAGATATATTAAAACTCACATGTCCTAGATTTCAAAGGAAGTTGGGATAAGTACTTGCCATTGGTGGAATTCTCATACAACAATAGTTATTAAACAAATATAGGCATGGTTCCATTCAAGCATTATATGGACAAAATGTCGTTCTCTCCAATATGTTGGGATGAGGTGGGGAAGCAACATTGTTGGGACCCGAGTTAGTCTTGATATGACTAATGATTCGACAACGTATACAAAACGGCACAAGATCGACAAAAGAGTTATGCGAATCTTCATCGAAAGGACGTGGAATTTAGTGTAGGGGATCATGTATTGTTGCGAGTTGCTCCATGGAAGGGAGTTACAAGATTTGGGAAGAGGAAAAGCTCAATCCACGATTTATCGGTCCATTTCAAATTCTTGGCCGAGGTAGAAATGTAGCCTATAGCCTTGCGTTACCTCAAGTATGTCTCGTGCTTTCATAATGTGTTTCACATATCTCGTCCTTCGTAAATATGTGAAAGACCAGAACCACGTTATTGAGTTAGAAACCCAGGACGAGATAGTAGAGACTTAACGTATGAGGAGGTACCTATCAAGATTTTGGATAGGAAGGAGCATGTCCCTACGCCTGCAGAAGGTTATACCACAAGTTAAAGTTTTGTGGAGGAATCATGCTATAGAGGAAATGACACAGGGAATTGGAAACGAAAATGAAAGCGAGGTATCTCACCTTTTCAAAATCGAAGTCGTCGTCAATTTCGAGGATGAAATTTCATAAGGAGGAGGTTGTAAGACCCGAAATTTTTAAATAAAAGGAATTTCCTTTATTTTGAAATAGTAAGGGTTGATTTGATTAATGTGGATAGTTAAGGGTTAAATACGCAAATATTTCAAAATAAGCAAGTGGTTATAAAATATTCATTGTTGTTAGGGAATATTCGTTTGGTCGTGGAATATTAAATCTTTGTCGGGGAATATTAAATGCGACGGTAGCGACCATGTGTGGGCCCCATGTGAAGCGATTGGATGAAGAAAGCGACAAATATAAGTTGTTTTTAAATAACGGCGTTATTATTCAGATTATCTTTGTTGAATATACCCGGTGGTTAAAACACACTAATCTGGCGTTGTTGAGCAAGTAGCACCACGGTATTGCACCAATTATTGATTCTTACGTGAAGGCCTTTACTCAATAATGGTTACGATAATTCTTTATTCGATATTTTATTGAGTTAATAATTCTTTGTGTTGATATTTTATATTCTTGTTGTTTCATAATTATCATTACACGATATCTTTCATTATCGAAGCAATAATTCATATTATCTGAATAATATTATTAGATAACATTATTGGCAATGTCTAAAAAAGTTCTACATCTAAGGAGAGGTTTGGTCATCTAATTGCGGCGCCAAAGATGAAGAAATTCTTATTGAAAGCCCTCTCTTCACAGGGACTGCACGGTTGTCAATATTGTGATTACTGTAATATTATTTGTGAATAATTAATTATTGATTTATATGATGAGAAAAATATTGATTTTATGTGGATATAGATGGAGAAAATTTTTAAAATGACAATTGTTGAAAATTAATATTTTATCTTTTTCGATAAAATAATTCATTTAAATATATTATTTTAATAATATATTAACGGTGATATTTTTACAATGAATGTGGGATATATGAGTATATGAGGAGGAAGAGTATTTTGTGGCATTAAATGTTTAACACATGTTTTGTATGTTGGTGGACACAATTATTAATAGAAATTTGATTATAACTGTAAAATCGCCTGTTTGTGGATTTCGGTCGATTTTTGTTTGGAATTTGGAAAAACTTTCTTCTGCAAAGTTGTAGAAATTGAATTTCCTATAAAACTCATGAGATTCGAATTTTCTGATGAAAGGGCTATTTATTATGAATTATTGAAGTTAGAAGCTCAAAATAATTGATTTTGGGAGTTTAAATTATTTTTGTTAAAGAAAAACGTTTTTGTATTTTTTTGGACATCATTAACATGTGTGGCTGGTGTTTTGACCAAAAGGTGGGCTAAGGAAAATTTATATAATTATATTAATATTATATTAAATTTTCTGCTTTGAATGTTCTAGCGCATTTTCCTATAAATAGGGTCTTGGGTTAGAATTGAAAATCACACCGAGAACTGAAGTTTTCTCTCTATTTCTCTCTCGATATTTTGAGCGTATTCTTGTGAGTATTTTGAGTATACTTTGAGTATTGCTAGACGGTGCAAGTTCCTTCAAAGACTATACATTAGATTCTAAATTGTAAGACTTGATCTTTCGAGGTAAGGGATATTTTTTTTTTAATGATATTATTTCTTCAATATCATTATCTTTGAAATGTTGATCTGAAGTTTTATCAAATTTAGAATTTTTTTCATATCGGGTTACTTATTCATGAGAGTTATTCACGAGTTCTTATTCATGAAGTTACTTATTCACGAAATTCTTATTCACGAGTCTTATTAATCAAGCGTGAAGATGTTTTTGTGAAATTTCTATCTTTTGGTGTCGAGTTACTTATTCACGTATCGGCACTATTCACGTATCTGGCACTATTCACGATATCTGATGCTTATTCAATCAAAAATAAAATTTCTTCTTTTCGTCTAAAAACATCTATTCCGGATACTAACTCGATTGTATCCATGTTTTGATCATTCTTGAATTTTACACCACTATGATTATTTTTGAGGTATTTTTGGGCGTGGATAAAACCAAGTACTCTAATCCTTAATCCTTAATCCTTGTCATTTTGTTTCAATTGGATTCGTTTCTTTAAAAATATTTTTCATCATCCTCGGTCTTAAATGATGATATTATTGAATATCTTTGGCTGTAGTGCAAAAGATGAATGATTTCTGAAGAATATCTTTGGCTGTGTAGTGCAAAGATGAGCAGTGTTTAAATGAACATGACCGATCGAATATCTTCTTTGGCCTTTAGTGCAAAGATGAGCTGTGTGTTGAGATGAACATGACCGATTGATGAATATCTTTGGCACATAGTGCAAATGAATATTTGATTCGGATGTATATTGATTGATGTTCTGGGGATAAAATATTGATGATGGACCATTAAATTCATAGATTATAGTAGATTTCATTCTCTACGTAACTCTTCTATGAATTATTATTTCATTATGAATATTGATCCGAAACTTGTTATCTATTGTATTCTATCGATTTTTCCTGTTGAAGACTAACGATAATTTGTTGTATATTATCTTAGTCATAATATTCTTCTTTTGGGCTAGTTGAGCTCACCCTTTTCCTTGTTGTTCCATTTTTCTTCTCGGGAGGCGAGAATGTAGCGAAGACTAGTCGGGGTATGGAATGAAGATTCTAGAGAGAGTTGTTTAGTAGTCCTCACCATTTTTGTAAAATAATGAATCAATAATGTGATGAGGATTTATTTGAGTATAGATATTGTCTAGAAGATAATATTTGTATTCAAACTCGTAGTTTTACCGTTATAATAATAAAGTTGTAGTTGTTTACATACCATGTATTTGGCGACTCGAATGGGTGTTGTGTATACCTATTTTTGGGGCGTCACGATTAATATCGAGCTTAGGATATGATCTCTGGCGGAGATCGGGGAATAAAACTAGGAGGAGAGACGAGTAAATCCTTCGCTAGTGTGTCCTACCTAAGCTTATTTGTTGGTTGGTCATATTATAGGGGTATTATGTGATTTGTTAATTTATTTAATTAACCCTTGTTTTATGATAGTTTTTTTTTAGAATGGCTGCTGAGAACGTTAGCAATGGAGTGAATGAGATCGTGGAGACACCTCTAATCGCCAACCAGGATAATGTGATGTCAGGCGAAGAAGGAATTAGAGATATCCATGTGGTGAGTGAAGAATTGATAGTTGCACCCGAGATAATCGCAGAGGTAACGGTGAGAGTGAGGAAGAAGAGGAAGAAGAGTACACAAGAGAGTTTATTAGAGGTATTTTATGATCGAAATATTGAATTGCAAAATCGTATTCATGAGTTAGAAGAAGAAAAGCTAAAGAATTGCGAGCGTCGTGGAGAGCAAAAGGATGCTGACGATTCAAGCTTGTGTTACCCGATCGTGATGCTTGAATGAAAGCACTCTTTGGCGAGTATAAGATGATAAAGTTTGGAATCGGTGAAAAGAAGAAATAAGAACGAGCAGTGAGAATGAGTGATGCGTGGGTAAAAAGGCGCACGAGCGTTGATATTATGGAAAGAGATGTCCAATCTAAAAAGAAAGATTTAACGATGTCGGGAAGGCGTCGGCGACAACATCGACACCATCAATAAATTCTAGGGAAGAGAACGATCGCCGGTTAGATCTTCTACGAGATGTGGAGAGGAGGGACATATAAGGTCAAACTGCTTTCAAAGCCTTCCAGGTATGCTATAATTGTGGAAAAGAAGGACATATCGCTCGAGATTGTGCGATATCGAAACCAGTCCAAATGAATGGTGACTCAAAAGGATGTCCCGAAAAAGTCAAAGTCAGCGGTTCTTGGAAGAGCGTTTGTCGTGGCCGTTAAATCTGAGGAACCCGAACGAAGTTAGCACGGGTTAGTTAATTATAAATTCTTGCAAGTATATACCTTACTAGATAATGGGTTCTACCCATTCTTTTATCTCTCTTTGCTTTGCGCTTTCAACGTTTGAACTTGACTATGAAGAAATTAGACTTTGACCTATTTATGGAGAATCCGTTAGGAGAAACTTTCATTACATCTGTTGTTTAGAAATCTTGTTTGATTCGGGTTGGCACTATCACATTACACATTAACCTTATTTCTATAGAGATATTTGCTTTTGATGTGATTTTAAGGTTAACTACTCATCATGCCAAATTGATTGCTTTTAAATAAGGTTGTTAGTTTTCATATTCCTAAGCAACCTATTATTCAATTCAAGCAATCAAACCATTGTAGTCAAACATTTTAATATCAAGCCATGAAGTCATTCGTTTATTACGGATGTCAAGTTTTCTTAGTCCATGTTATGGATTTGAATAAAGACACGTCGATTTGAATAATATTCACATTGTTATTGATTTTTCGGCGTATTTCTGAAGAATTTCTTGGCTTACTCCCAAAGCTCGATATTAAATTTTGTATCGACTTTGAACCCGGTACAAAACTCATTTCTAAAATCTCATATCGAATGGCTCTATTGAACTTGAGGAGTTAAAATTCAACTATAAATTTGGTACTGAGCCTTTATCTTGTGACTTCCTTTGTGGAATTCACCTAAGCCGAACTCTCTGTAGGGGGCGTCATATTAAATGCGATAGTAAAAAGCGATAGGTGTCATTGTGACGTCTTTATCCAAGATTGGGATATAGTCGCGATTGAGCAACCTAAGTCGATTATCGAAAGACGTAGCTTTCTAGGCTTAGTTGGTTATTATCGGAGATTCGTGGAAGGATTTTCTTGAATCGCTACTCTGATTAACTTAGTTGACTCGAAAAGATACAAAATTCGTATGGGCGAGGAATGCGAAAGATTTTCCAAGAGCTCAAGAGGCGACTCATTTCGCACATATTCTAACCATACCATCTTGGAAAAGCGAGCGTGGTAGTGACGCGTTGAGTAGAAGATCATATCACGAGGACGAGTGCGATGATGTCAAGTATACGCATAGAGCCAACTTTAATAGAAAAAAGTTAAGGTTGCTCGAGCCACCGAGGCCGGAGTTGATCGTATGAAGAAGAAAGTACAAGAAGGAGCTATTAGGGCGAGAAATTGATGAAGAAGGAATACTTGAGTCCACTCTAGACTTTGTGTTCCTAATGATTTTGATTTGAAGCATAGAATCATGATGGAGGCACACAATCGTCATTTGCAATCCATCCTAGAAGTACTAAAATGTATCGTGATCTTGACATACATTTTGGTGGAACAATATGAAGAGAGAGATTGCAAAGTTTATCTCGATGTGTTTAACTTGCCAACGTGTAAAAAGGCGGAGCATCTTGTACCTAAGGGTCCGTTGCAACCACTTGAGATTCCTAATGGAAGTAGGAACACATTACTATGGATTTCGTTCACGGGTCTTCCTGCGGTTTCTCAAGGCATCAATGCTATTTGGGTTATTGTTGATAGATTAACCAAGTCTGCTCATTTCTTCTGAAATCTGAGAGACTTATTCCTTGAACGTCTTTCTCGTATATGCGTAAATGCGATTGTGAGATTGCATGGCATGCCGATATCCATAGTTTTAGATCGTGACCCAAGATTCACTTCATGATTTTGGGTTAGTTTGGTGAAAAGCTATGGGCACGAATTTACTGATTCGATTTGGCGTACCATACTCAAAGCGGATGGGCAATCGAAAGGACTACTCAAACTCTTGAAGATATATTAAAACTCGTGTCCTAGATTTCAAAGGAAGTTGGGATAAGTACTTGCCATTGGTGGAATTCTCATACAACAATAATAGTTATTAAACAAATATAGGCATGGTTCCATTCAAGCATTATATGGACAAAATGTCGTTCTCGATATGTTGGGATGAGGTGGGGAAGCAACATTGTTGGGACTGAGAGTTAGTCGCGTGATGACTAATGATTCGACAAGCGTGTACAAAGCGGCACAAGATCGACAAAAGAGTTATGCGAATCTTCATCGAAAGGGCGTGGAATTTAGTGTAGGGGATCATGTATTGTTGCGAGTTGCTCCATGGAAGGGAGTTACAAGATTTGGGAAGAGAGGAAAGCTCGATCCACGATTTATCGGTCCATTTCAAATTCTTGACCGAGTAGGAAATGTAGCCTATAGCCTTGCGTTACCTCGAAGTATGTCTCGTGTTCATAATGTGTTTCACATATCATACTTAAGTAAATATGTGAAAGACCCGAACCACGTTATTGAGTTAGAACCGGACGAGATAGCCAGAAGACTTAACGTATGAGGAGGTACTTATCAAGATTTTGGATAGGAAGGAGCATGTCCTACTGCCTTGAAGTTATACCCACAAGTTAAAGTTTTGTGGAGGAATCATGCTTTATAGAGGAAATGACACAGGGAATTGGAAAGCGAAAATGAAAGCGAGGTATCCTCACCTTTTCAAAACACCAGAATACGTCGTCGATTTCGAGGACGAAATTTCATAAGGAGGGAGGTTGTAAGACCGAAATTTTAAATAAAAAGGAATTTCCTTTATTTTGAAATAGTAAGGGTTGATTTGATTAATGTGGATAGTTAAGGGTTAAATACGCAAATATTTCAAAATAAGCAAGTGGTTATAAAATATTCATTGTTGTCGGGGAATATTAGTTTGGTAAATGGAATATTAAATCTTTGTCGGGAATATTAAATGCGTGGCATGACCGTGTGTGGGCCCATGTAACGAAAGCGATTGGATGAAGAAAGCAGCGAATATAAGTTGTTTTTAAATATGGGCGTAGTTATTGCTATTATCTTGTTGGAATACCGGTGGTTAAAACACACTAATCTGCGTTGTTGAAGATACCACGGTATTGCACCAATTATTGATTCTTACGTGAAAGGCACTTTACTCGATAATGGTTACGGTAATTACTTTATTCGATGATTTTATTGAGTTAATAATTCTTTGTGTTGATATTTTATATTCTTTGTTGTTTGATAATTGTCATTACACGATATCTTTCATTATCGACAATAATTCATATTATCTGAATAATATTATTAGATAACATTATTGGCAATGTCTAGAAAGTTACATCTAAGGAGAGGTTTGATCATCTAATTGCTTGGCGCCAAGAAGAAGAAATTCTTATTGAAAGCCCTCTTTCTGAGGAGGCTTTTGGGTTGTCGATATTGTGATTACTGTAATATTATTTGTGAATAATTAATTATTGATTTATATGATGAGAAAAATATTGATTTTATGTGGATATAGATGGAGAAAATTTTAAAATGACAATTGTTGAAAATTAATATTTTATCTTTTTTCGATAAAATAATTCATTTAAATATATTATTTTAATAATATATTACTTGGTGATATTTTACAATGAATGTGGGATATATCAGTATATGAGGAGGAAGAGTATTTTTGTGGCATTAAATGTTTAACACATGTTTTGTGTGTTGGTGGACACAATTATTATTAGAAATTTGATTATAGCTTTGTAAAATCGCCTTGTTTGTGGATTTCGGTCGATTTTTGTTTGGAATTTGGAAAAACTTTCTTCTGCAAAGTTGTAGAGAATTGAATTTCCTATAAAAACTCGCGAGATTCGAATTTTCTGATGAAAGGGCTATTTATTATGAATTATTGAAGTTCCGAAGCTCAGAAATAATTGATTTTGGGGAGTTTAAATTATTTTTGTTAAGAAAAACGTTTTTGTATTTTTTGGACATCATTAACATGTGTGGCTGGTGTTTTGACCAAAAGGTGGGCTAAGGAAAATTTGTATAATTATATTAATATTATATTAAATTTTACTTTTGGGTGTTCTAAGCGTTTTCCTATAAATAGGGTCTTGGGTTAGAATTGAAAATCACACCGTAAACTGAAGTTTTCTCTATTTCTCTCTCGATATTTTGGCGCGTATTCTTGTGAGTATTTTGAGTATACTTTGAGTATTGCTAGGCGGTCTGAGTTCCTTCAAAGACTATATACCTAGGATTCTAAATTAAAAGTCTTGATCTTTTCGAGTAAGGGATATTTTTTTTGTAATGATATTATTTCTTCAATATCATTATCTTTGAAATGTTGATCTGAAGTTTTATCAAATTTAGAATTTTTTCATGTCGGGGTTACTATTCACGAGTTCTTATTCATTCTTTCATTCTTATTCATGATTCTTATTCACGATTCTTATTCACGAAGTCTTATTAATGAAGCGTGAAGATGTTTTTGTGAAATTTCTATCTTTTGGTGTCGAGTTACTATTCACGTATACGGCCTTTATTCATGTATACTGACTTTATTCACGATATCTGATGCTTATTCAATTAAAAATAAAATTTCTTCTTTTAAATCCAAAAACATCTATTACGGATCTAACTTTCTGATTGTATCCATGTTTTGATCATTCTTGAATTTTACACCACTATGATTATTTTTGAGGTATTTTTGGGCGTGGATAAAACCAAGTACGAATCCTTAATCCTTAATCCTTGTCATTTTGTTTCAATTGGATTCGTTTCTTTAAAATATTTTCATCATCCTCGATCTTAAATGATGATATTATTGAATATCTTTGGCTGTGGTGCAGATGAATGATTTGAAGAATATCTTTGGCACAGAGTAGTGCATGAGATGAGCAGTGTTTAAATGAACATGACCGATGATGAATATCTTTGGCCTTTAGTGCAAAGATGAGCAGTGTTGAGATGAACATGTGGATCGATTGATGAATATCTTTGGCACATGGTGCAAAGATGAATATTTGATTCGGATGTATATTGATTGATGTTACTGAGGATAAAATATTGATGATGGATTTGTTAAATTCATAGATTATAGTAGATTTCATTCTCTACGTAACTCTTATGAATTATTATTTCCATTCTTGCGAATATTGATCTGAAACTTGTTGTATATTGTATTCTATCGATTTTTCCTGTTGAAGACTAACGATAATTTGTTGTATATTATCTTAGTCATAATATTCTTTCTTTGGCTAGTTGAGGCTCACCCTTTTCCTTGTTGTTCCATTTTTCTTCTCGGGGAGGCGAGAAATGTAGCGAAATCTTAGTCGGGGTATGGAATGAAGATTCTAGAGAGTTGTTTAGTAGTCCTCACCATTTTGTAAAATAATGAATCAATAATGTGATGAGGATTTATTTGAGTATAGATATTGTCTAGAAGATAATATTTGTATTCAAACTCGAGTTTTTGTTGTAATAATAAAGTTGTAGTTGTTTCTGTACCATGTATTTGGCGACTCAGAATGGGTGTTGTGTATACCTATTTTGGGGGCGTCACAATGTAAGTGGCGACTCAAGATGGGTGATGTATACCTAATTTTGGGGGCGTCACATATATATATATATATACATATAGTGTTGCTAAAAGTTACATATCAAATACATAAAAAATAATACTCTCTCCATTTTTATATGTAGGTCGTTTTATACTTTTTTTATTATGCCTAATTATTTGTAGTTTGTGTTTATTTAGGAGAATTGATCACTATTATTTTCAAATTGCTCCTTACTATTATTCAACCTAATTTTTTGATCCATATTTATCATTATCCTATACTACTCCTTTACTCTTAAGTCTTTCTATCATTCTCCCAATAAAACTCTTTCATTATGAGATAAGTGAGGTGATGAAGGGTATTATAGACAATTGATAGTATAGTTAATGCTTTTTAATCATTTTTTTAATTATTGTGCACATGTCTAAAACAAATTATATTAAAGAACGGAGGGAGTAATATCGATCAGTGAGTATATGATTTGCTGAAAATTAAATTATCACACACACACACACACACACATATATATATATAGGGATTTCATCCACAGCAACCGGTTGTTGGGAGCAACCCATTTTTGCCACCAATTGCTACACTGTGCATCACCCCTTATGCAAATTTTTTTTTTATAAGCCGCTACTGACACAGAAGCGGTACAAAATAGGTTGCTTCTCAACAACCGGTTGCTATAGATGGAATCCCATATATATATATATATATATATATATATATATACACACACACACACATATATATATGAGCAAGGATCAAGAGCATTCCTTTTAAATAGCATTATTCCTTAAATATAGTACTCTTTTTGTGACGCCCCCAAAATTAGGTATACGTCACCCATCTTGGGTCGCCACTTACATGGTACATAAATTCAAATACAAACTTAATTATACATCCGTGGGTGTAATATACGACAATACATAAACCGAGAGTTCTAATAGGAATATTGTCATTTAGACAATATCCATACTCAAGAGTCCTCATTACATTTATTATTCTTGTAAGACCAAAATTTTAAATAAAAAGGAATTTCCTTTATTTATTATTTTGAAATAGTAAGGGTTGATTTGATTAATGTGGATAGTTAAGGGTTAAATCATGCAAATATTTCAAAATAAGCAAGTGGTTATAAAATATTCATTCTTGTCGGGGAATATTAGTTTGGTCGTGGAATATTAAATGATCTTTGTCGGGAATATTAAATACTGACGACGGTGTGCGACCATGTGTGGGCCCCATAACTGAAAGCGATTGGATGAAGAAAGCGACAAATATAAGTTATTTTTAAATAATGGCGTAGGTTATTCACAGATTATCTTTGTTGGAATACCCGGTGGTTAAAACACACTAATACGCGTTGTTGAGCGATGGCACACGGTATTGCACCAATTATTGATTCTTACGTGAAGGCACTTTACTCAATAATGGTTACGATAATTCTTCATTGAGATTTTATTGAGTTAATAATTCTTTGCGTTGATATTTTATATTCTTGTTGTTTGATAATTGTCATTACACATTATTTTTCATTATCGAAGCAATAATTCATATTATCTGAATAATATTATTAGATAACATTATTGGCAATGTCTAGAAAGTTACTGTCTAAGGAGAGGTTTGGTCACCTAATTGCGCGCATGAAGAAGAAATTCTTATTGAAAGCCCTCTTTCTGAGGAAGCTGCTCAGTTGTCAATATTGTGATTCGTAATATTATTTGTGAATAATTAATTATTGATTTATATGATGAGGAAAATATTGATTTTATGTGGATATAGATGGAGAAAATTTTTAAAATGACAATTGTTGAAAATTAATATTTTATCTTTTTACGATAAAATAATTCATTTAAATATATTATTTTAATAATATATTAACGGTGATATTTTTACAACGAATGGGGGGGATATATATGAGTATAAGAGGAGGAAGAGTATTTTTGTTGCAATAAATGTTTAAAACATGTTAAACATGCTCGGTGGACCCCATTTATTGACCGAAATTTGATTATAGCACAGTAAAATCGTCCGTTTGTGGATTTTTGGTCAATTTCTATTTGGAATTTGGAAAACTTTCTTCGCAAAGTTGTAGATAATTGAATTTCCTATAAAAACCCGAGATTCGAATTTTCTGATGAAAGGGCTATTTATTATGAATTATTGAAGTTACAAGCTCAAAATAATTAATTTTGGAAGTTTAAAATAATTTAAATTACAAAAACGTTTTTCTTACTTTTTGAGAGGTGGGCTACATGTGTGGCTGATGGTTGAGTGTGCGTGTGAGGATTTTGAAAAAATATAATAATATTTAATAAATTTTACTGCTTTTGGTGTTACAAGCGATTTCCTATAAATAGGGTCTTGGGTTAGAATTGAAAATCACACCGTAAATCTGAAGTTTTCTCTCTCTATATTATCGGCGTATTCTTGTGAGTATTTTGAGTATACTTTGAGTATTGCTAGACGGTGTAAGTTCCTTTGACCTTATATACCCGTATTCTAGCTAAAGATCTTGATCTTTCGAGTAAGGGATATTATTTTTTTCGTAATGATATTATTTCTTCATATCATTATCTTTGAAATGTTGATCTGAAGTTTTTATCAAATTTGGAATTTTTTTATGTCGGGTTACTATTCATGGGTTACTATTCATGAGTTACTATTCACGAGTACTATTCATGTAAGCGTGAAGATGTTTTTGTGGAATTTCTATCTTTTGGTGTCGAGTTCTTATTCACGTATCTGACCTTATTCACGATATCTGACTTATTCACGTGTACTGGTATTATTCACCAAAAATAAAATTTCTTCTTTTAAGTCTAAAACATCTATTACGGATACTAACTCCGATTGTATCCATGTTTTGATCATTCTTGAATTTTACACCACTATGATTATTTTTGAGGTATTTTTGGACGTAGATAAAACCAAAGTACGAATCCTTAATCCTTAATCCTTGTCATTTTGTTTCAATTTGGATTCGTTTCTTTAAAAAATATTTTTCATCATCCTCGGTCTTAAATGATGATATTATGGAATATCTTTGGCTTTTGTAGTCAAAAGATGAATGATTTCTTAAGAATATCTTTGGCACAGTGCAAAAAGATGAATGATTTCTGAAGAATATCTTTGGCCGTAGTAGTCAGAAGATGAGCAGTGTTTAAATGAACATGACCAATGATGAATATCTTTGGCACATAGTGCAAAGATGAATATTTGATTCGGATGTATATTGATTGATGTTACGGGGATAAAAGATAGAGCGATGAACTTTTAAATTCATACATAGAAGATAGTAGTTTTGCATTCTCTACTTAACTCTTCTAATGAATTATTATTTCAATTGCGAATATTGATTTAAAATTTGTTGTCTATTGTATTCTATTATATTTTTCCTGTTGAAGACTAACGATAATTTGTTGTATATTATCTTTAGTCATAATATTCTTTACTTGAGCTAGTTGAGCTCACCTTTTTCCTTTTTGTTCCATTTTTCTCTGCGGAGGCGAGAATATAATGAAAGATCGAGAGTCGGGGTATGGAATGAAGGTTTTAGAAAAGGATTGTTTAGTAGTCCTCACCATTTTGTAAAATAATGTATCAATAAATGTGATGAGGATTTATTTGAGTATAGATATTATGTCTGAAGATAATATTTGTATTCAAACTCACAGCTTCTTGTTGTAATAATAAAGTTGTAGTTGTTTACATACCACGTATTAACAACTCGAGAATAGGTGATATATACCTATTTTGGGGGCGTCATGATTACACTATTTATTTAACGAGAATAGTGAGGACTACCAATCTTATCTTGGGACCATCACTCTTTTTCCGACTCGTCCCAAATATATTCTCATTTCACGAAGAGAATGGTGAAAAAAAGGGTGAAATCAACAACTTTAAAGTAAGAAATATTATGACTAAGATAATGCGTAATAAATTATCATTAGCGCTTCAACAAAATATTAAACCGATAAAATACAATAGACAACCGGTTTAATCTGCGGCGAATATACAATCCATTAAAAAGTCAAGTAGAAAATAAAGTCTACTATCTTTTTAGGTTTTAAAGGTTTTCATAAATTTTTATCACTAAGACTCGGTTTAATGAATAAACCATAATATCTAATCATCCCCGTACTGCGGTCCAGGATTTTCATCAAATTATCAATGGTTAAATGACTATCTTAAATCACCCTTGTCATAATCATACCAAAAACTATCCATCATTGCATTCTGAGTAATCGAGGACTTTTGTCACATCATTTATATCAAGCCACGATTATACCGAATGAACCACATGCATAACATACTAAGTTCATCTACGCGTAAAGCCAAAAGATAATTTCAACATAATATAAACGTGAGGGATGATGACAATAATATAAAATTCAATAAAACAAGTTCAAGAATTAATTTCTCTAGAATTTATTAACGTCCAAATTGTCAACAAGATCTTATTTTGTAGAGTAAAATTCAAGAATGATCGGAAGAATATTTCCATGAAAAGATCTTGGATGAAGCACGAAATATCGAGGATATTCTACTAATTTCATGGAATATAGAAGTCAAAGTTTTAACCAAATTTGGGTATAATAAAGAATGGAATAACAAAAGAAATCACCACGCATGCGATGCTTGGCATGAGCAGGTTATTCCAATGAGAATAATAATAATCTTAACCAAGGTCGGGTGAAATTCACACCAAGCGGGATGATCAAACAAAATAATAAATCTTTGAATAATAATAAACAATGGAACCGAATCCCATGTAAAACACACAAACAGGATATTCCAATGTAATAATAAATGCGGAATAATAAACAATGGAACTGTGTCCTGTAAAACACGTATGACGGATATTCCACGAAATAACAAAGAATGGAATAATGAAAGAAGATCACCAAGTATAGGAGATTCCGCGTGATCAAGGTTATGTATAGGGTATGCCACTTTTACGAGTTATTCCAATGAATAATAATGAATGGAATAATGAAGTTCTCTTCGTGGTACTAAGAAAGAATAACACCCTTATGGAATACAATAAATAATATCTCTTACCTGTAAGAAGCTGAATATTGGAAAAGTGAAGTAGCGAGGATCTTTTCTTCTTTCTCTATATATTTTCTCTATAAACCTTTAATTTATAATTTCTCTGTAGAGTTTGGTGAATTAAAAGAAAATAATGAAGGAATGAAACTTATTTATAGGAAAATAGAATGCGTAAGAATTAATCCATGAGCTATTCGAGATTGATTTACTTTAATCGGACGATTCATATTTAAAGCAAAATCTTTTAAATAAAATATAATATATTCTATTTATATAAAAATATTTTACTTATCGCAAACACTATCACAAAATTTATCTGTTACTATCGTAATAAAATATAATATATTCTATTTATAGAATAAACTTTAATAAAGTATTATATTTTATATAAAAGATGTTTACATTTTATTACGTTAATAATACTGAATAAAATAAAACGTCATTATCGCTATAATAATTCATATTATTAATCGACAATAATGAAATCAAACCGAGTGAAACTTCACATAAAGCGTGATAATCAATACCGGTGTCTTTCTTATCAACCACATCGTATTCTTGTATTTTTACTACCGAGTAGTTCAACAATGATCAATGGTAAAACTTCCGCCGTTATTTCAATAAAATATTTTTGTCGTTTTCTCGATCCGAATGATAATTACATTATGTATGAGATTACAATGATGATTGGTAGTTATCTGAATATTCCCCGCTAAACCAAATATTCCCCGAATGATCGAATATAATATAACCACTTTGCATCTTTTGTAAAATTTATAAATCTACCCACAACTATAATATTATCTCAAATTCACACCATAATATTAAAAAAATTATTTCGACAAAATTTAAATCTTTATTGATAAAATCTGGGGTCTCACACTTTTATTAAAACGACGTCGTTTTGGAGTGACTTAAAAGAGAGTGGTCCTACTTGTTTTCTTTTTATTTACAAAAATGTCACCCGCGGCCACTCCAAAACGACGTCGTTTTAATAAAAGAGTGTTATTTAAGAAATAATATTATTTAAAAGAAATGCTCTTAATCCTTGCTCTATATATATCTTCTTTCCATTAATTAAGCTAACACAGTAGCAGAGGCAACTAACGTTTGAATCTTTCAGCACCTAGAGCCTTAAGAGATATAATTAAGGCGAGGTGGTGTTTGTTTGAAGTCTTAATCTTATCTTAATAGGTGTCTCTCGATTCGGTCGAGACATGAAACTTTTTGTAAAAATTTTAAACCTCTTAATATCTCTTAATCGATAAGATTCAAAAATAATTCTATACCATTCAGAGATGTATCTGAGCGAGTTTTATTTTTTTTAGACAAAAATAACCTTAACAATATCACAAAATCCATCCTTTATCCGGAGCCAGATAGAATCAATCACGATTTCGATGCCGGAACTTCTCTTTTGGTCTCTCGCCGTTAATGGTGGCCAGTGGGAGCAGAAATGGCTGGAGACAAACCAAATTGCTCGACCGAGGAGATGGAGGAAGAACCGTCTCTAATGGCTGTACCTGAAATTAAACTCATGGATGTACCGATTCTACTACTTGTTTACTTTTACAAAGCTCTGCGAGCAGAATTTATTGAGCTCCACCGTATTGCGGTGGAGGCGTCAGAGAGTTGCTCCCATGGCGAGGGCCTCGTTATTGAGCTCCGCAGGCTGTTTGAGTTTTTGAAGCTTTTCTATAAGTATCACTCTTCTGCAAAAGATGAGGTATTTTTCATACTTTTAATTTCCCATTTTTCTCAATGTGTGTGTAATCTTAGGTCAATTTGTCTGTCTTCTTTTACTGGGTAGGTTTGGACATTTTGATTATTATTTCTTGGACTAAATTAGGGAATTTCACTTTATTTTGTATGGTTATGTGAGTATAGCAACTAGAGTTCGACTTTTGCCATTTATACAGCTACTTTCCAATTACGTCGTAGTTGGTATCACGGGCTACTCGATACTCTGTGGAGCATTTGATTAGCACTTAGATTTTAAAAGAGGAAAAACAGCATTTGAAGTTCATTTAATTTGTATGCTTCAATTATTATGTTATGTTGATGTTTTCATTAAATATGATACATTTTGTTTGTGGTCAAAATATTATAAATATGTATTTAAAATACTATCAAGACCTTGATTATCAAACAAGTTTTGCTTAAACTGTTCAGAGGGTTAAAATGGTAAAATATTGTTATTCAGATATTTTAGAAAAATTAATTATCAAATAATATTTTTTCATTCAGACACAATTCTGGACAGAAACTCTATATTATTCAGCTGTATCTAAATTATTCAGATTTTAATATTTAATTTTATCAAACACCACATGAGTACCGTTCACAGTTATTAAATTGGACAGTTACATCTTACGTAAGAATTAGAAATTAATCAGATGAGTACATTTATAGTTACGTAAGAATCAGAAAAAGTTAATATGATGTGCAAATAGATAGTTACGTAAGAATTACTACTACTATAAATTAATGTCACGAACACCTGCACCACCAAACCTAACGTATTTGATAATGCCAACAATTTCGTGGTGGACGTGTCAAAAATTAACTTTTATTTTATTTTACTTGTTTCAAACTTATCGATAAATTCTTTAAAAAAATTTGAATATAATTTTTAACATTTATTTTAAAATTAAACATATATTTTTAAAATTAAGATTTGTTACTAAAAAATATATTTTTAAACATATTCTTAATATTTACTATAAATATAATAACAATATCTTTATTTTTGGGTAAAATGACTCGTTTTATTTATGTACTCAGTTTTTGTTTTTTGTTTCGTCTCTCTACATTTTTATTTTCATAATCTCTTTATACTCTCATCCAAATTTCATAATTCTTTGTATACTTTTTCAGATTTATCAATGTCATCTCAAGTTATTGCCAACACATAAAAAGTTCACATGATGTGAATAAAGAAAAGAAATATGTTGATATATATGGATCAATTTAGTCCTAAGTATATATATGAAAGGAATGGTAATTATCTTTTTTTAAATTTTAAATTATCTCAAATGACAAAAGTATCTCTCACTAATTAATATATATATATATATATATATATATATATATATATATATAAATTACTGCAATTAACATTTAACCAGTCAATTAAGATTAATTTAACTAAAATTAATATTAGCAATTGTTTTGGATGACAAAATAAGATTAAGATGGTGTTTGATTACATTATCTTAATGCATCTTAGCTTACTTACCTCTTAATAATCTTAATTAACAAAGACACACATAGTATTAAGAGGTACTCTAAATAGTTAAGATACATATATAAGTTAATATTATTAGGATGATCTCTTATAATACAAATATGAGGACTTTGTTAAAATGTATTAAGAGATATACTATTCAGATGTAATGCATTAAAATGCAATCAAACATCACCTTAAGATATTCTAATAAAATAAAGTTAACATTATTACAACTAAAATTAGCATTAGCATCAATATAATTATCATTAATAAAGATTTAATAATTAGTCATTTAACATTTATTAATAATTAAATTATATTTGGGTCAAATAATTATTACTGGTAATATTTGGAGGACATGATTTTGATAACGATAATGGTAAGAATTAAGGCATGAATTAAAAGACTAAAATACCATTCATTTTATATAAGAGAAGAAAATTGTGGAATTATGATTTCATCCATTATACATATTCTCTAAAAAAAAATCAATATACATTTACCAACACAAATGTTACATTTAGCGACGATAATACCGACACAATTATACACGCAATAAATTTTACTGTGTCACTAAATATACAAGTATCAAAATTACATTTTTGTATTTTTAAATGACATGTAAACTATTTAAATAAGCAGGCAATATTTGTGGATGATATTGATAATATTAAAAAAAATCCGTTTCAAATTATAACATCATTTTATTTAAAAGTTAAATGTTAAGAATAATAGTTATCATATTGAGCTATAAATCACTATAATTAACTATATATATGCTATTTGCATGTATCTAAACTTTTTTATTTTTAAAATATCTTGAGGAATTATATTTAAATAAATTACAGAATATAAGAGCAAGATAAATTGTAATTTTATTTAAAAAGTATGACTAAAGTCATTCATCCAAACAGATCTTAATTGAAAAAATATCGCCTATACTTTACTTTGTTGGGTGCGATATTTTTTCTCCGTTTTAGGTAGGATAAATTGAGAACTTACTCATTTAATTATTCTATTGGGCCTTTATTATTGAATTATGAAAGTCATTGAGCCCAGTCATCATATTATTTCCATTTTAACCTATAAGACCGGGTCGGTTCAGTGGATCAATCCTTTGGACATTTTAATATCTATTATTTTGACTTGTAATGATGAAAAAGTATGACGGTTGACTAGAGAACCTGCCATACATTAATGTGGATGGGATCATAACCTACGTAGTGTAAAGCAATGACCAAAAGCGGTGGATAAACTATACGTGCGATTCAGTGAACCCATCGGATCGAGGGTGTGTCGGGTAGTAGTGGGTGGCCGTAATCCATGCCGAGGAGAGTATAAACTAGCAAGTAAGTCTTCACAAAGAGGTATGTACACACACATTTTATCATTCATAATCACACACACTCGAGAATTATTGTGGCGCCCCCAAAATTAGGTATCGTCCACCCACCTTGTGTAAGACCCAGAGTTATTATAAATAAAGATGAATTTTCTATAAATATTATTTTGAATATTATGGAATAAATTTGATATAATGTTATAGTTGTGGGTAATATTTATAAATTTTGCAAAGTATGCAAGTTGTTATAAAATATTCGTTTGGTGGGAATATTCTTTTGTTAGGAAATATTCGTCTAACTACTCAATCATTGGTGGACCCCTAGCAATGTAATTATTGTCGGATTGAAAGCGACAAAAATATTTTATAAAATAACTTGGTGAGGTGTTACTGTTAAAAAAAGCTGTTGAACTATCCGGTGGTAAAAGAAATGAATACGGCGTGGTTGCGTAGTAGAAGACACGGTATTGATTATTGATCTTTGCGTGAAAGTCACTTTCGGTATGCTTAATTATTACTACTGATAATTCTTTGCATCATATCTCTTATATTATTGATTCAATTATTGTCACATGATATCATCGTATAATATGTTATAGTATTAAATCAATAATTGAGATGACAAGTTATAAATGATTAATAATTGTTGAAAGATTAAATATGTGTTGATTAAAATAAAATGATTTGTGGTAAGTTTGATTATTTTATGGGGGCTCATATATCATCATCTAAGAGTCTCTTCGTCGATAGTAATTACCTTCGTCGATAGTAATTACCTTCGTCGATAGTAATTACCCTTGTGAATAGTAATTACCTTCGTCGATAAGTAATTACCCTTGTGAATAGTAATTACCTTCGTCGATAATAATTACCTTTACCGACGTCGAACCACTTGTCGTTTCACATTCAAATGATCCGAACCACTTGTCGTTTCACATTACGAGTCAAACCACTTTTCTTTTCACATCATCATTAAATCGAGCCACTTTTGCGCTTTTCACACGCAGTCTGCTAAGCTAGAAATCTTCTATAAATAGAGGCCTAGTGCTTCATTATTTTCACGAATTAATTCAAGCTATAGAGAGAAAAGTATAGAGAGAATAGAGAGAAGAAGAAGAGTATTTTATTCTTACACCGTTGCGATATTCAATCTCTACCAAAAGTAAGGGGTGTTATTCTTTCTTATTCATGAAGAGAATCTGTTGTTATTCCATTGCTTATTATTACTTGGAATAACTTTTGTATAAGTGGTTTACCCTATACTTGGTGACATTCTTCTATTATTACATTGGAACATCCTCGTGCATGTGTTTTGCCCACCGGTTCCGCTCTTTATTATTATTCCGTTGGAACATCCTGCATACATGTGTTTTACTGGGACTCAGTTCCGTCTTTTATTATTATTACATTGGAACATCCTGTGCATGTGTTTTACACTGCACACGGTTCCGTCTTTATTATTATTACATTGGAATATCACATGCATGTGTTTTCTGTGGGACTGGTTCCATTCTTTATTATTACATTGGAACATCCTGTTTGTGTGTTTTACGCCGGACACAGGTTCCGTTATTTATTATTCTGTTGGAATAACTTTGCGTATGCTGATCTATCGCATTCATGGTGATTTCTTTTGTTATTCTATTCTTTATTATACCCAGTTTAAGTTAAAACTTTGACTTATATACTTTCTATGAAATTAGTGGAATATCCTTGATATTTGCGTTTCATCCAAAGATCTCTTTCATGGAAATATTCTTCCGATCATTCTTGAATTTTAGTCTACAAAACAAAGATCATGTTGACAATTTGGGCGTTAATAATTCTGGATAAAATAATTCTTGAACTTGTTTTATTGAATTCTTATATCATTGTCATCATCCTCATGTTTATATTTTTTTAAAGTCATCCATGGCTCAGTAGTGCATAGATGGACTTGGTATGATTATGACCGAGACTATTCGGTGTAATCATGGCTAGTAATGTTACAAATGATGTGGTAAAAATCCTCGATTAGTAGTAGTGCATTGATGGACGATTATTTGCATGATCATGACCATTAATGAATACACAAATATTCTTGGCAGTAGTGCGTGAATAATTGTGGTCGTGATACTAAAGAATATCCTTGGCCGTAGTGCAATGGGTGATTCGATGATGTGGAATATTTATTAAAAGTGAGTCTCATTTATATAATGATGATGAAAAACCTTTTAAAACCTAAAAGATAGTAGACTTTATTTTCTACTGACTCTTTTAATGGATTAGATATTCCGCTTGATTAAACTAGTTGTCATTGTATTTTATCGGTTTAACATTGTTGAAGACTATTGATAATTTATTCTGCATTATCTTAGTCATAATATTTCTTCTTTGGGCTAGTTGAGCTCACCCTTTCTTTCACTGTTTCTTCTGTGAAATGAGAATATAAATGGGGACGAGTCGGGAAAGCAGTGATGGTTCAAGAAGATAGCATTAGTAGTCCTCACTATTACGTGAAATAAAGTGATAATAATTGTAATGAGGACTCCTTTTGAGTTTGTATAATATCTAGTAGACGATATTTGTATTTAAACTCACGATTTATGTATTAAGTTGTATTTAAATTACATGCACCATGTAAGTGGCGACCCAAGATGGGTGATGTATACCTAATTTTGGGGCGTCACATTTGAATATCGAGCTTAGGGGATATGATCCCAGCTAAGATGTGAGAATAGTACTAGGAGGGAGAGACGGGAATACCTTCGCTAAGTATAACCTACCTAAGTTTATGTCTTTATGTTATTGGTTGGTCAAGATAGGGATAATTTGTTACATGTCAATTAACCTTTTGTTTTGTGGCGATGTCTGAAAATGACATCCGAGAATGTTGAGAATAAAGATGGATAGCAGACGATCGTTGATTCACCACATATCAAATCGTCGGATAATGTGCATCAAGAAGGCGACAATCCTCATGCGAAACAACAACACCGACCAAATGATGAATGATCAAATGTTCAAAGACTTTATGCAATTTATGCAACAAAGAAAGTAGAGGCGACTCATCCCAAAACGTAGGTGGAAACATGGAAAACTCTCGGTGAGCCACCGCTAAACAATTCAAGAGCTGGGACCACCGGAGTTTAAGGGAGAGCCAAAACCACTTCTCGCGGAAGCATGGATAAAGCAGATTACCAAGATATTTGATGTCTTGGGATGCTCCAGGAGCAAAAGGTTCCTTTGCCTCCTTTATGTTCTTGCGGAGAAGCAGATTCTTGGTGGGAATCGGTAAAAACGTACTCAACCTCTTTGTCTTGAAGATATCTTGGGAGAAGTTCCAGGAGTCATTCAACGACAAATACTTTCACGAAAGTATTCGCCACACATGAAGGAGGTGGAGTTTATTAAGTTGGAACAAAGCAATATGACCTCGCCAATCTGAGGCAAAATTTGCGGAGTTATCACGTTTCGTCCCCACTTGGTGGATAATGAAGAGAGAATGGCGCGAATGTTTTAAGAGGTTTGAAGCGGGAGATCGTCGACATCTTATTTCTCATAAAGCGTGTTTGTATTCGGATGTTGTAAATAGGGCTCGATTAGTGGAGCGCGATAATGAGTCAACCTTGACTAAAAGAGAAGCGGTAAACAAAATTATAATACCAAATGAGTAGTCATCGAGCGGTGACAATGGCGTGGAGGAATCAACATGCGGATATATGGTAACCACTTGATGGTAATCGTGGTCAAACAATAAGAATGGACATTTCAAGAAAAGGAGATTCAATGATGATGGAAAGACGTCGGACCAAAGACCACGTTGTTAAGGAATGAGAAAGACCACTATCATATGCTTCAAATGCGGAGGAGAGGACACATCGATCAAATCTGCGCCATGCCATCAAAGCGTGTTATAATTGTGGAAGAGAAGGTCACTTAGCTCGATTTTTGCCGTTAACCAAAGACAAATTCAACTAGGATGGAGGCACCAAAGGTAGTCCCGAAAAGTCAAACCCGTGGTCTGAGGAGGCGTTTGTTGTGACCTCCCAGAGAAGTAAGGAACCCGAATGAGGTCGTCACGGGTAAGCTTATCATAAACTCTAATGAAGTCTATACTTTATTTGATCTGGGTTTCTACCCATTCTTTTATTTCTCCTACTGCGCTCATCGATTAAATTTGACTCGGGAGAAATTAGACTTTGACTTATCTGTGGAAACTCCGTTGGGAGAAACCTTCATTACATCCACTCGCTTTATAAGTCTTGTTTGGTTCAAATCGGTACCCTCACATTACATCGATCTTATTTCATTAAAAATACTTGCATTTGACGTGATTACAGGGATAGATTGGTTAACTACTTATCATGCAAAATTGATTGTTTTCGTAAGGTTGTTAGCTTTCATATTCCTAATCAACCTATTATGCGAATTCAAACGACCAAACCATTAAAATCAATCACGGTCATCTCAAGCCATAAAGCTATTCGTTTATTGAAAAACGGATGTCAAGCTTTCTTAGCTCATGTCACGATTTAAACAAAAATACGTCGGTTTTGAGCGATATTTCTATTGTTAATAAATTTCTGACGTATTCCCAAAGAACTTCCTCGCCTACCCAGGCGTGAAATTGAATTTTGTATCGACCTTGAACCCTATGACAAAACCTATTTCCAAAGCCCCATATCGAATAGGCTCTATTGAACTTCGTGGAGTTAAAGACCCAATGCAGGAATTGTTAGACATTGGCTTTATTAGTCCCAGTACTTCTCCTTGGGGTGCTCTGCTTATTCGTGAAGAAGAAAGATGGGAGTATCGACTTTGTATTGATTATCGGGAGTTGAATCATGTCACCATCAAAAATAGGTATCCATTGCCCGCGTATTGATGACTGTTTGACCAATTTGCAAGGAGCCAAATTCTTTTCAAAGATTGATCTTCGTTCCGGATATCACCAATTGAAGATTAGAACGTGACATTCCAAAGACGGCTTTCGAACTCCCCAGCGGGCATTATGAATTCCTAGTCATGTCCTTTGGATTGACTAATGCTCCTAACGCCTTCATGGATATGATGAACCGAGTATTCAAGGAATATTTAGATCACTTTGTGGTCGTCTTTATTGATGACATCCTTATTTATTCCAAAAGTAGTGAAGATCATGAAAGCGACTTGAGGTGACACTCCAAAAGCTTCGTGAATATAAGCTTTATGCCAAGTTGAAGAAATCGAGTTACGGCAGAAGAAGTAGCATTCCTTGGGCACGTGGTATCAAGTCATGGAATATCTGTTGACCCAAAGAAAGATTGAAGCTATTCAAAGTGAACAACTTAAATCGATGATCAAAACGTAGCTTTCTCGGTTTAGTTGGTTATTATCGGAGATTCGTGGAAGGATTTTCTCGAATCGCTACTCCATCGACTCAAATTTGACTCGAAAAGATACAAAGTTCGGTTGGAGCGAAGAATGTGAGAGGAGTTTTCAAGAACTCGAGAGAGACTTATTTCAAGACCTGTTACGACAATACCATCGGCTCGGAGGATTTGTCATCTACGGTGATGCTTGAGCAAAGGATTGGGATGTGTTCTCATGCAACATGGAAAAGTTATAGCTTATGCCTCGCGACAACTCAAAGAATATGAGAGAAATTATCCTACTCATGATCTAGAGTTAAGCAACATTGTTATCTTCTGACTTAAAATTTGGAGGCATTATTTGTATGGGGAGAAAGTGGAGATTTTTACGGATCATAAAAGCCTCAAATATTTCTTCACTCAAAAGAAACTCAACATGCGACAACGACGTTGGCTTGAACTATTGAAAGATTATGATCATACCATCCAATACCATCCCGGAAAAGCGAACGTGGTAGGCGACGTTAAGTAGAAAATCATATGCAAATCTGAGTGCGATATTGTCAACGCAAAAGGCCAATTTTGTGTGACTTGCAAAGGATGGAGATAGAGTTAAAGACTCGAGGGGACGCGTGTGATGATAGCGAGTATCTGAGTAGAACCGATTTTAATCGATAAAGTTAAAGTTGCTTTCAAGCTACGGACTGGAGGCGATGCGTATGAGGAAGAAAGTCAAGAAGGTCTGTCTTGGGAAGCAAGAATCGATGAAGAAGGAATACTTGAGTCGACTCCGGACTTTGTGTTCCTAACGACCACGATTTAAAGTATAATATCATGATGGAGCGCACAACACACCATTTGCGATCCATCTCAGGGAGTACCAAATGTATCGTGATATTCGCCATACATTTTGGTGGAGCAATATGAAGAGAGAGAGATAGCGTTTGTTTATCTCAAGGTGTCTAACTTGTCAACGAGTTAAAGCGGAGCATCAAGTACCAAAAGGTCCATTGCAACCACTTGAAATTTCGTAATGGAAGTGGGAGCATATTACCATGGATTTCAATTCTGGGGTCTTCTAAGGTTTCTCAAGGCATTGATGCGATTTGGGTCATTGTTGATAGATTGACCAAGTCTCCGCTCATTTCTTCTGCGATCGAGAAACTTATACACTTGAATGTCTTGCTCAGATGTACATAAACGAGATTGTAAAGCTGCATGGTATCTTAGGTATCCATAGTTTCGATCGAGACCCAAGATTCACTTCACGATTTTGGGTTAGTTTGCAAAAAGCTATGGGCACAGACTTACGATTTAGCTTCGGCATATCATCCTCGAGCGGATGGACGGTGGAGAGGACTATTCAAACTCTTGAAGATCTATTAAGACTACATGTCCTTGATTTCAAGGGAGTTGGGACAAGTTCTTACCATTGGTGGAGTTTTCCTACAACAACAGCTTATCAAGCAAGTATTGGCATGGCTCCATTCGAGCGTTGTATGGAAGAAAGTGTCGTTCTCCAAAGTATCTTTGGGATGAGGTGGGTGAAGCGGCGTTGTTGGGGCCGGGAGTTGGTATGCGTATGACTACGTAAAAGATTCAAACAATCCGACAACGTATAAAAACCTCACAAAATCGACAAAAAGAGTTATCTTGATCTTCATCGAAAGGGACGTGGAATTCGATATAGGAGATCATGTGTTGTTAAGAGTTGCTCCATGGAAAGGAGTTACAAGATTTGGAAAGAGAGGAAAACTTAATCCTCGATTCATCGGTCCATTTTAATCCTCGATCGAGTAGGAACGTGGCCTATAGACTTCGCTTTCTACCGCCAAATATGTCTCGTGTTCATAATGTTTTCACGTATCCATGTTACGTAAATATGTGAAAGACCCGAACCATATTATTGAGTTAGAACCGGACGAAATAGCGGAAGATTTGACGTATGAAGAGGTTCCTGTTCAAATTTTGGATAAGAAGGAACATATTATACGCTCCAAGGTTATACCTCAAGTCAAAGTTTTGTGGAGGAACCACGATGTTGAGGAAATGACTTGGGAGTTAGAATCTGAAATAAAATCAAGGTATCCTTACCTCTTGACATACCGTATCGTACCACAATTTCAAGGCGAAATTTCATAAGAAGGGGAGGTTGTAAGACCCCGGTATTATAAATAAAGATGAATTTTCTATAAATATTATTTTTGAATATTATGGAATAAATTTGATATAATGTTATAGTTGTGGGTAATATTTATAAATTTTGCAAAGTATGCAAGTTGTTATAAAATATTCGTTTGGTCGGAGAATATTCTTTTTGTTAGGGAATATTCGTACAACTACTCAATCATTGGTGGACCCCATAATGTAATTATTATGCGGATTGAGAAAACGACAAAAATATTTTATAAAAATAACTACGGAGGTGTTACTGTTAAAAGCTGATTGAACTACCCGGTGGTAAAAATGCGATACTGGCGTGGTTTGCATAAGTAGCGCAGTATTGATTATTGATCTTTACATGAGAAGTCACTCACCGGCTATCTTAATTATTACTTCAAGAATTGTTGCATCATATCTCTTATATTATTGATTCAATTATTGTCACAAGATCATCCAGATAATATGTTATAGTATTAAATCAATAATTGAGACGACAAGTTATAAATGATTAATAATTGTTGAAAGATTAAATATGTGTTGATTAAAATAAAATGATTTGTGGTAAGTTTGATTATTTTATGGGGGCTCTATATGTCATCATCTAAGAATCTCTTCGTCGATAAGAATTACCTTCGTCGATAGTAATTACCTTCGTCGATAGTAATTACCTTGTTGTGAATAGTAATTACCTTAAATCGATAAGTAATTACCTTTGTGAATAGTAATTACCTTCGTCGATAAGTAATTACCCTTGTGAATAGTAATTACCTTCGTCGATAAGTAATTACCCTTGTGAATAGTAATTACCTTCGTCGATAGTAATTACCTTTACCGACGTCCGAACCACTTGTCGTTTCACATTCAGCGTCGAACCACTTGTCGTTTCACATTCTGGTGTCCGAACCACTTGTCGTTTCACATTACAAAAGCGCCAAACCACTTTTCTTTTCACATCATCGTGGTCGTCAAGCCACTTTTGCCTTTTCACACGGCAGGTCTTTAAGCTAGAAATCTTCTATAAATAGAGGCTAGTGCTTCATTATTTTCACGAATTCATTCAAGCTATAGAGAGAGAAAGTATAGAGAGAATAAGAGAGAAAGAAGAAGAGTATTTTGTTACTACACCTACCGCAGCGATATTCAATCTCCTACCAAAAGTAAGGGGTGTTATTCTTTCTTATTCATGAAGAGAATCGCTGTTATTCCATTGCTTATTATTACATTGGAATAACTTTGTATAAGTGGTTTACCCTATACTTGGTGACATTCTTCTATTATTCATTGGAACATCCTCGCTCACATGTGTTTTACACCGACTGGTTCCGTCTTTATTATTATTCCGTTGAACATCATCACATGCATGTGTTTTACACCGGACTGATTCCGCTTTTATTATTATTACATTTGGAACATCACATGCATGTGTTTTACACGGACACAGTTCCGCTTTATTATTATTACATTTGGAACATCACATGCATGTGTTTTCACGCCGGGACTGGTTCCATTCTTTATTATTCATTGGAACATCCATACATGTGTTTCACGCTGGACTTGGTTCCGTTATTTATTATTACATTTGGAATAACTTTTACTGTTGTCTTGATCATCGCATGCATGGTGATTTCTTTTGTTATTCTATTCTTTATTATACCCGGTTGGTTAAAACTTTGACTTACATACTCTGAAATTAGTGGAATATCCTTGATATTTGCATTTCATCGATATCTTTTCATGGAAATATTCTTGATCATTCTTGAATTTTACTCTACTAAACGATTCATGTTGACAATTTGGGCGTTAATAATTCTGGATAAAATAATTCTTGAACTTGTTTTATTGAATTCTTATATCATTGTCATCATCCTCATGTTTATATTTTTTAAAGTCATCTCATGGCACCGTAGTGCATAGATGGACTTGGTATGATTATGACCGAGACTATTCGGTTGTAATCATGGCCGTAATGTTACAAATGATGTGGTAAAAATCCTCAATTAGTAGTAGTGCATTGATGGACGATTGTTGGCATGATCATGACCATTAATGAATACACAAATATTCTCGGCCCGTAGTGCATGAATAATTGTGGTCGTGATATTAAAGAATATCCTTGGCAGTAGTGCGGGGGTGATTCGATGATGTGGAATATTTATTAAAGTGAGTCTCAAACTATAACTTGATGATAAAAACCTTTTAAAACCTAAAAGTTAGTAGACTTTATTTTCTCTTTTGACTCTTTTAATGGATTACGTATTAAGCTCATTTTGATTTCAGATTATATCTATTTTTGTCTATTTGTATTTAAACTCATATTTTATCGGTTTAACATTGTTGAAGCACTACCCATAATTTATTGATGTATACTTAATTTAATATTTCTTCACTTGGGTCGCCACTTATATGGTACATAATTTAAATACAACTTACTAATATAACTGCAATGTATAATATTTACATAAACTCGCGAGTTTGAATACAAATATTGTCTACTAGATATTATACAAACTCAAAAGGAGTCCTCATTACAATTATTATCACACTATTTCAATAAATATCGAGGACTACTAATGCTATCCTTCGACTATTACTCCATTCCCCGACTCGTCCAAATTTATATTCTCATTTCCTCAAGAGAATTCAAGGAAAGAAAGTTGAGCTCAATTAGCCCAAAGAAGAAATATTATAACTAAGATAATGCGTAATAAATTATCAATAGTCTTCAACAATGTTAAACCGATAAAATACAATAGACAAATCGCTTAATCATAGCTGAATATGCAATCCATTAAAAGAGTCAAGAGAAAATAAAGTCTACTATCTTTTAGGTTTTAAAAGGTTTTCATAAATTTTATCACTAAGACTCAGCTTTAATGAATAAACCACAATATCTAATCATCCCCGCACTACTACCAAGGATTTTCATCAAATTATCAATGGTCATGACTATACCAAATCACCCTCGGTCATAATCATACCAAAACTATCCATCAACGCATTACAAAAGCCACCGAGGACTTTTATCACATCATTTATAATAAGCCATGATTATACCGAATGATCCTCGGTCATAATCATACTAAATTCATCTATGCACGCCACCCAAAGATAACATAATATAACATGAGGATGATGACAATGACATAATAATTCAATAAAACAAGTTCACGAATTAATTTATTCAGAACTAATAACGCCCAAATTGTCAACATGATACATCGCTTTCAGAGTAAAATTCAAGAATGATCGTAAGAATATTTCCATGAAAAGATACTCGATGAAACGCAAATATCAAGAATATTCTACTAATTTCATGGAGTATAAAAGTCAAAGTTTTAACCAACCGGGTATAATAAAGAATGGAATAACAAAGGAAATCACCATGCGCATGCAGATTGCGATGTATGTGTTATTCCAATGTAATAATAATAATGTAACCGTGTCGTGAAATTCACACCGACAGATGTTCCAATGTAATAATAAAGATGGAACTGCATCCTGTAAAACACACGATAGATATTCCAACAGAATGATAAAGATTTTAACCAGTCCAAAGTAAAACACACGCATGTGATATTCCAACAATGTAATGATAAAGATTTTAACCAGTGTCCTGTAAAACACACGCATGTGATGTTCCAATGTAATAATAGAAGAATGTCACCAAGTATAGGTAAACCACGATATCTGATTATGTATAGGGTATGCATGATATACAAAAGTTATTCCAATGTAATAATAAAAATGGAATAACAGAGGATTTCACCAAGTATAGGTATGCCACAGATATCTGAGTTATTCCAATGTAATAATAAAGAATGGAATAATGTAAGTTCTCTTCATGAATAAGAAAGAATAACACTCTTTACTTGCACAACAAATAATATCCTTTACCTTAAAAGAATGAATATTGGAAAAGTGAAGTAGTAATACTTTTCTTCTTTTCTCTATAGTTTCTCTCTCTGAGTTTCAATGAATTCGTAAGAAATAATGAAGGAATGAGCTTTCTATTTATAGAAAACCGCGAGGTGGCTCTTGGTCTTAACGAAGGGTCAAAATGACTCTTGGTAATATCAAGAGACAACTACTATTTGCGAAGGGGTAATTAACCCTTGGAACAATCAAGAAGCAAAGCTTAACTCTTGGTAATATCAAGGACAACTACTATTTCATGAAGGGGTAATTACTTATCGACGAAGGTAATTACAATTAACGAAGGTAATTACTATTCACAAAGGTAATTACTATCGACGAAGGTAAATACTATTGACGAAGGTAATTACTATTCACAAAGGTAATTACTATTCACAAAGGTAAATACTTATCGACGAAAGGTAATTACTATTCACAAAGGTAATTACTATTCACAAAGGTAAATACTATCGACGAAGAGACTCTTAGATGATGACATATGGGCCTCCCATAAAATAATCAAACTTACCACAAACGCCTTTACGATTGCACTTTTTATATACATCAAGGATTGAATAAATATTACCACAAATCATTTTATTTTAATCAACACATATTTAATCTTTCAACAATTATTAATCATTTATAACTTGTCGCCTCAATAATATAACATATTATACGATGATAATGTGACAATAATCAATCAATAATATAAAGAGATATGATGCAAAGAATTATCGTGTAGAATAATTGAGTATAAATAAGTGACTTCACGTAAGATCAATAATCAATACCATGTCTTACTACGCAACCACGCATATTATCGTACTTTTTACTACCGGGTAGTTCAACGCTTTAACTCAGTAATACCTCCGTCAGTTATTTTTATAGAAAGATAATTTTGTCATTTTCTAACTACTATAATACTTCCGTCAGGGGGTCCACCACTAATTGAGCCATCGCATTTAATATTCCCCACAAAAAAGAATATTCCCCATTAAACGAATATTTTATAAACAACTTGCTTACTTTGCAAAATTTATAA
Source organism: Panax quinquefolius (assembly GCA_020205615.1). Classification (NCBI taxonomy): domain Eukaryota; kingdom Viridiplantae; phylum Streptophyta; class Magnoliopsida; order Apiales; family Araliaceae; genus Panax; species Panax quinquefolius. Next base: position 6,167,307 of record CM035172.1, read on the forward strand.
ATATTACCCACAACTATAACATTATATCAAATTTATTCCATAATATTCAAAAATAATATTTATAGAAAATTCATCTTTATTTATAAAAGTCGGGTCTTACAACCTCCCTTCTTATGAAATTTCTCCTCGAAATTAGGGTACGCACTGATATGATAAAGAGGTGAGGATACCTTGAATACCTTTATCGTTAAAAATATTAAATTCATCTTCGCAATCCGCCAAAGATATTCATTAACAATTCATCTTTTGCACTACGTGCCAAAGATATACAACCAGAAAACCAATAATGCTTTGAGACGCAGCTTAATAGTATCACGACCACGAATTATCCATGCACTTCTTCGCCAAGGATATTCGTGTTTTCAATTACTGATCATGATTATACCGAATAATCCTTGGACATAATCATACCAAGTCTATCAATGCACTACTACTAAAGATGACTTTTACCACATCCATGAATTAATATTTCATCACGAGACTCACCAATAATTAATCCATATCATCGAATCATCCCCGCACTACGTGCCAAGGATATTCATTAAGATCACGACCACGAATTATCCATGCACTACTACCAAAGATAATCGTGTATTCATTAAGATCACGACCACAAATTATCCATGCACTACTGCCAAAGATAATCGTGTATTCATTAGTATCACGACCACAATTATCCATGCACTACGTACAAAAGATAATCGTGTATTCATTAAGATCACGACCACAAATTATCCATGCACTACGTACAAAGATAATCGTGTATTCATTAGTATCACGACCATAAATTATCCATACACTACGTACCAAAGATAATCGTGTTTTCAATTACTACCATGATTATACCGAACAATCCTCGGTCATAATCATACCAAGTCCATCTATTTGCGTGAGCCACGTATGACTTTCAATATAATATAAGCACGAGGATCATATCAATGATAAAAGAATCAATCAAATGAGATAAAGGATAAATATTAAACATTTATAATATAATTTATCCAGATTCAAGAATATCCCCATGTTATAAATCACTTAATAATCTTATAATCTAATATCATTAATATTATAACAATATTTTAATCACTTCTTAAATTTATAAACAATTTATTTCAGCTTGTTTACGCTTTTACCATATAATGCATTTAATCATTCAAAATGCCATACTCGTAAGATATCATCACCAATGATCAAATCCTCATCAAAAAATATGTATATACTCTATATAGATTCTCTAGCCATAAAATCCTATTTTCCAATTTTGTTACTTCACATAACATATTTAACTCATATGTTCAGAATTAAACTATTTTTATGAAAAATATCAAATCAGTTCCAAAAATATTTCTTTTCTGGGATTTAGCATAATATAGTCCCATAATAAAAATATATTTTTCTCTAAATTTTTAAAATTTATTTACTATTTTCAAAATTAATTTCTAATTAATTCCTTAAGAAATTTGCTACCTCAAGTTTAACTCCAAATTTCCCAAATCTTGGCAGGACCTTACACATATTAATGTGAGCCTTCAGCTTTAAATTTCATGATCATCTGAGTTATAGAACTCCGCTTATAGCATTTTTCATCAAAAAACCTAAATATTGAAATGGTCATAACTTGTTCATTTTAAGTCGAAATGAGCTCATTTTTGGACAGGAGGTACTTTATAACATATATTTTCATGTCCCAAAAGGCCAGAATTTTTCACATAAATTTAGTGGCCGAAACAGCCCTTAAAATTTCTGGGCGAGAGCGTTTTTGTAATTTGCAGCTTTGGACTCTTTTGCTAAATTCAGTTCACACGAAAATCTACAGCACCTTTTCCAGTGATTCCACTTGGATAAGCTACAAAACTCATAGATCTAACTCTAGGACTTGACTACACTCAAAAATTCAAAATATAATAGGAGATATGGTCAATTGAATTTCATGTTACGTTTTTACCAAAATCTGATTTTTCAACCCTTTGTGATTTCTAAGAAACTTTCATGTTTTCACATAATAACCACATAACTCATCATAACACTTACTAATACTTTATATACCCATGATTTTTATTAGTCCAATGCTTTTATTATGACTTTCATCATAATCCTCGTAAACAGATCCTTTTAGTTGAAGAAATATTTGAGGGTTTAAGAAATGGGTTTTTGTACTAGGGTCAATACAAAATTCGATTTCACGCTCTAGGGTAGGCTAGGAAATCTTCAAGAATACGTCAAGAAATTTATTAATGATAGAAATATCATTCAAAACTACTACTCTTATCCAAGACTTGGATAAGACGTTACATCGATACCAACTGTGACTTCTATCCTTTAACCTAGATAAGACCTCACAATGATACCTATCAACTTGTCATCGCTCATTCACGACGTCGCCGCCTACGTAAAGTCCGGCTTCGCATTCCACACAAGGAAGTCAACAACGAAAGGATCGGGGCTCTTTACTTATAAATTGATATAACAAAGTGATTAACTTTAGGGTTTGGTTACTTTGAATTCGTATAACAAAGTTGGTTAGGAATATGAAAGCTAACAACCTTACAAAAAGAATAATAAGTAGTTAATCAATCGCTTTCAAAAAATTACCTCAAAGGCAAGTATTTTCAAAGAGATAAGATCGTGAAAGTGTTTATTTGAAACAACAAGATTAATAAAATGTGGAGGTAACGAAGGTTTCTCCCAACGAAGTTTCAATAGATAAATCAAAGTCTAATTTTTTGAGTCAAATTTAAACATTGAACACAACTAGGTAGAAATAAAAGAGTGGGTAGAACTCAGTATTGAATAAAGTATAGACTTCACAATAATTTATAATTAATTTACCCGTAATAACTTCGTTCGGGTTTCTCGACAAACGCCTCGCTTAAATTACCGAAGTTCGACTTTTACTATAGGGTACATTCCACCCTTAAGTGCTTCTTCACATTCCCGATCCATGATTTGAATCATTATTCTCCGATCCATATCGAATTCGGGTTGACCGCAATGCATGTGGTAATTCAATTCGATGTTGGTTCTCCAAATCGTCATTCAAAAAGCAAAGTCCATTTCATCTATTTCGCTTTATTGGATCGGACGTCTTTTCTACACTATCAACGCGTTATGCGGCTTTTTACCCACGCATCGCTCTATTCTCCTTCGTTCACTGCTTTCTTCTTTCAAATTTGATCTTTGATTTTTAAATTCTCGATTCCAACTTTAATATCTTACACCCTCGCTTAAGGGTGATTTTGTTCGAGCATCACATATCGGGTAACCCAATTTTGAATTGTCAGATCCCTTTGTTCCACGAATCGCTTGTCGCTTCTTCAACTGCCTCGTTTTTCAGCTCACGAACACGATTTTGTAATTCTAAGTTTTGATCATAAATTTCTTCTAACCAATTCTCCTCGTGTTCCTCTTCTTCCTCTTCTTCCTCTTCTTCCTCACTCTCACCGCTACCTGCGACTAACTAGCTCTCTCGTGCAACAATTAGTTCTTCATTCACTACGTGGATATCTCTAATTTGTTCCTCGTCTCGACAATCGCATTAACTCGATTAGTGATTAAAGGTGTCATGAACGGTCACATTCACTCCATGTGAATATTTTCAATTGCCATTTCCAAACACCGCCACAACACAAGAGTTAATTAATATATCAAATATTATCCCTATACTCCGACCGACCAATTAAATAACAAATAAACTTAGGTAGGTCATACTAGCGAATGAATTCTGTCTCTCCCTCCTAGTTCTTATCTCGCATCTTAGCCAGGATCATATCCTAAGCTCGATACCAACCCGTGACGCCCCAAAATTAGGTATACGCCACCCACCTTGGTCGCCACTTACATAGTACATAATTTAAATACAACTTACTAATATAATCGCTGTATACAATACGACATAAAATCGTGAGTTTGAATACAAATATTGTCTACTAGATATTATACAAACTCAAAAGGAGTCCTCATTACAATTATTATCACACTATTTCACGTAATAGTGAGGACTACTAATGCTATCCTCTCGACCATTACTCCGCTCCCTGACTCGTCCCAAATATATTCTCATTTTCAAGAGAACAAAGAAAGAAAGGGTGAGCTCAACTAGCCCAAAGAAGAAATATTATAACTAAGATAATGCGTAATAAATTATCAATAGTCTTCAACAATGTTAAACCGATAAAATACAATAGACAACCAGCTTTAACTCAAGAGATGGAATACGCAATCCATTAAAAGAGTCAAGTAGAAAATAAAGTCTACTATCTTTTAGGTTTTAAAAGGTTTTCATAAATTTTATCACTAAGACTCGCTTTAATGAATAAACCACAATATCTAATCATCCATGTACCACGGTCAAGGATTTTCATCAAATTATCAATGGTCATGACTATACCAAATCACCCCGGTCATAATCATACCAAAACTATCCATCATCGCATTACATGTGCCAACGAGGACTTTTATCACATCATTTATAACAAGCCATGATTATACCGAATGATCCCCGTCATAATCATACTAAATTCATCTATGCACGCCACCAAAGATAACATAATATAACATGAGGATGATGACAATGACATAATAATTCAATAAAACAAGTTCACGAATTAATTTATTCAGAACTAATAACGCCCAATTGTCAACACGATACTGCTTTGTAGAGTAAAATTCAAGAATGATCAAGAATATTTCCATGAAAAGATACCGGATGAAACGCAAATATCAAGAATATTCTACTAATTTCATAGAGTATAAAAGTCAAAGTTTTAACCAACCGGGTATAATAAAGAATGGAATAACAAAGGAAATCACCACATGCAGATTTGACAGATGTATAAAAGTTATTCCAACAGTAATAATAATAACAGAACCAGTGTCGTGAAATTCACACCGACAGATGTTCCAATGTAATAATAAAGATGGAACCGGATCCGGTAAAACACATGATAGGATATTCCAATGAATGATAAAGACGGAACCAGTCCTGTAAAACACACGCATGTGATATTCCAATGTAATGATAAAGATTTTAACCAGTCCTGTGTAACACACGCATGTGATGTTCCAAATGTAATAATAGAAGAATGTCACCAAGTATAGGTAAAACCACGATACAGATTATGTATAGGTATATGCCAGATATATAAAAGTTATTCCAATGTAATAATAAAAAATGGAATAACAGAGGGATTTCACCAAGTATAGGTATGCCACATATAAAGTTATTCCAATGTAATAATAAAGAATGGAATAATGTAAGTTCTCTTCATGAATAAGAAAGAATAACACCCTTTACGAATACAACAAATAATATCCTTTACCTTAAGAAGAACCTGAATATTGGAAAAGTGAAGTAAAGAGAATACTTTTCTTCTTTCTACTATAGTTTCTCTCTGAGTTTCAATGAATTCGTAAGAAATAATGAAGGAATGAGCTTTCTATTTATAGAAAACCGAGGGTGGCTCTTGGTCTTAACGGCGGTCAAAATGACTCTTGGTAATATCAAGAGACAACTACTATTTGCTGAAGGGGTAATTAACCCTTGGAACAATCAAGAGGCGCTTAACTCTTGGTAATATCAAGGACAACTACTATTTCATGAAGGGGTAATTACTATCGACGAAGGTAATTACAATTAACGAAGGTAATTACTATTCACAAAGGTAATTACTATCGACGAAGGTAAATATACTATCGACGAAGGTAATTACTATTCACAAAGGTAATTACTATTCACAAAGGTAAATACTATCGATGTGAAGGTAATTACTATTCACAAAGGTAATTACTATTCACAAAGGTAAATACTATCGATGAAAAGACTCTTAGATGATGACATATGGGCCCCCATAAAATAATCAAACTTACCACAAACGCCTCATAATGCACTCTTTATATACATCAAGGATTGAATAAATATTACCACAAATCATTTTATTTTTAATCAACACATATTTAATCTTTCAACAATTATTAATCATTTATAACTTGTCGTCTCAATAATATAACATATTATACAGATGATACTGTGACAATAATTGAATCAATAATATAAGAGATATGATGCAGCAATTACTGTAACAATAATTGAGTATAGCTAAGTGACTTCTCACGTAAGCATCAATAATCAATACCGTGTGCTACTATGCAACCACGCGCGTATTATCAGATTTTTACTATCGGGTAGTTCAACAGCTTTTAACGGTAACAATAATTCTCCGCCAAGTATTTTTATAGAAAGATAATTTTGTCGCTTTTCTAACTACGACAATACTTCCGCTAGGGGGTCCACCACTAATTGGTAGTCGTCGCATTAATATTCCCCGACAAAAAGAATATTCCCCATCAAACGAATATTTTATAACAACTTGCTTACTTTTGCAAAATTTATAAATATTACCCACAACTATAACATTATATCAAATTTATTCCATAATATTCAAAAATAATATTTATAGAAAATTCATCTTTATTTATAAAAGTCAGGTCTTACAACCTCCCTTCTTATAAAATTTCGCCCTCGAAATTAGGTACGTGACTGATATGATAAAGAGGTGAGGATACCTTGAATACCTTTATCGTTAAAATATTAAATTCATCTTCGCAATCCGCCAAAGATATTCATTAACAATTCATCTTTGCACTACAGCCAAAGATATACAAATCAAAACCAATAATGCCGAGACGCGACAATAAGTATCACGACCACGAATTATCCATGCACCAATCGGCCAAGGATATTCGTGTTTTCAATAACTGGTCATGATTATACCCAATAATCCTCGGTCATAATCATACCAAGTCTATCAATGCACTACTACCAAAGATGACTTTTACCACATCCATGAATTAATATTTCATTCTTTGAGACTCAAATTCAATAATTAATCCATATCATCGAATCATCCCCTCATCTACGTGCCGAGGATATTCATTAAGATCAATGACCACGAATTATCCATGCACTACTACCAAAGATAATCGTGTATTCATTAAGATCACGACCACAAATTATCCATGCACTACTACCAAAGATAATCGTATATTCATTAAGATCACGACCACAAATTATCCATACACTACGTGCAAAGATAATCGTGTATTCATTAGTATCACCGACCACAAATTATCCATGCACTACGTACAAAGATAATCGTGTATTCATTAGTATCACGACCACAATTATCCATGCACTCACACGCCAAAAGATAATCGTGTATTCATTAGTATCACGACCATAAATTATCCATACACTACGTACAAAGATAATCGTGTTTTTCAATTACTACTAAGATTATACCGAACAATCCTCGGTCATAATCATACCAAGTCCATCTACGCACGTGAGCCACAAATGACTTTCAACATAATATAAGCATGAGGATCATGTCAATGATATAAAGAATCAATCAAATGAGATAAAGGATAAATATTAAACATTTATAATATAATTTATCCAGATTCAAGAATATCCCCATGTTATAAATCACTTAATAATCTTATAATCTAATATCATTAATATTATAACAATATTTTAATCACTTAAATTTATAAACAATTTATTTCAATTGTTTACGCTTTTACCATATAATGCATTTAATCATTCAAAATGCCATACTGTAAGATATCATCACCAATGATCAAATCCTCATCAAAAATATGCGATATACTCTATATAGGATTCTCTAGCCATAAAATCCTATTTTCCAATTTTGTTACTTCACATAACATATTTAACTCATATGTTCAGTAATCAAACTATTTTTATGAAAAATATCAAATCAGCCCAAAAATATTTCTTTTTGGGATTTAGCATAATATAGTCCCATAATAAAAATATATTTTCTCGAAATTTTAAAATTTATTTACTATTTTCAAAAATCAATTTCTAATTAATTCCTTAAGAAATTTGCTACCTCAAGTTTAACTCCAAATTTCCCAAATCTTGGCAGGACCTTACACATATTAATGTGAGCCTTCAGCTTAAATTTCATGATCATCGAGTTATAGAACTCCGCTTATAGCATTTTTCGTCAAAAAACCTAAATATTGAAATGGTCATAACTTGTTCATTTTAAGTCGAGAATGAGCTCATTTTTGGACAGAGGTACTTTATAACATATATTTTCATGTCCCAAAAGGCCATAATTTTCACATAAATTTAGTGGCAAAAAAATTTAAAATTCTCAAGCAAGCGTTTTTGTAATTTGCGACTTTGGACTCTTTTTGCTAAATTCAGTTCACGAGATAGATATTCCAATGAGATAGGATCCTGTGTAAAACACACGACAGGGATATTCCAATGTAATGATAAAGATTTTAACCAGTCCCATGTAAAACACACGACGCAGGATATTCCAACAGAATGATAAAGATTTTAACCAGTCCAAAGTGTAAAAACACATGCATGGATGTTCCAAATGTAATAATAGAAGAATGTCACCAAGTATAGGGTAAACCACGATATGATTATGTATACGGTATTCACAGATATCTGAGTTATTCCAATGAGAATAATAAAAATGGAATAACAGAGGATTTCACCAAGTATAGTGGTACTGCCACAGATACACAGTTATTCCAATGTAATAATAAAGAATGGAATAACGAAGTTCTCTTCATGAATAAGAAAGAATAACACCCCTTACGAATACAACAAATAATATCCCTTACCTTAGAAGAACTGAATATTGGAAAAGTGAAGTAGCGAATACTTTTCTTCTTTCTCTATAGTTTCTCTCTGTAGAGTTTCAATGAATTCGTAAGAAATAATGAAGGAATGAGCTTTCTATTTATAGAAAAAGCGAGGGTGGCTCTTGGTCTGTACGAAGGGTCAAAATGACTCTTGGTAATATTGAAGAGACAACTACTATTTCATGAAGGGTAATTAACCCTTGGAACAATCAAGAGGCGATTAACTCTTGGTAATATTGAAGGACAACTACTATTATTTGCGAAGGGGTAATTACTATCGATTTAAGGTAATTACAATTAACGAAGGTAATTACTATTCACAAAGGTAATTACTATTAACGAAGTTAAATACTATTGACGAAGGTAATTACTATTCACAAAGGTAATTACTATTCACAAAGGTAAATACTATCGATTTAAGGTAATTACTATTCACAAAGGTAATTACTATTCACAAAGGTAAATACTATCGATTTAATAGACTCTTAGATGATGACATATGGGCCCCCATAAAATAATCAAACTTACCACAAACGCCTCATAATGCACTCTTTATATACATCAAGGATCAATAAATATTACCACAAATTATTTTATTTTAATCAACACATATTTAATCTTTCAACAATTATTAATCATTTATAACTTGTCGTCTCAATAATATAACATATTATACGAGATGATCTTGTGACAATAATTGAATCAATAATATAAGAGATATGATGCAAAGAATTATCGTGGCAATAATTGAGTATAAGCTAAGTGACTTCTCACGTAAGCATCAATAATCAATACCATGTCTTCTTACTACGCAACCACGCGTATTCTTTATTTCTTTTACTACCGGTAGTTCAATGTTTTAACCAGTAAATACCTCCGCCATTATTTTTATAGAAGATAATTTTGTCGCTTTTAGCTAACTACGATACTTACTTCCGCCAGGTCCACCACTAATTGAGCCATCGTATTTAATATTCCCAACAAAAAGAATATTCTCAACCAAACGAATATTTTCTAACAACTTGCTTACTTTTGCAAAATTTATAAATATTACCCACAACTATAACATTATATCAAATTTATTCCATAATATTCAAAAATAATATTTATAGAAAATTCATCTTTATTTATAAAAGTCGGGTCTTACAATTATTATCTCTCTCAATACACTTTAGGCATTACATCCTCCATTTCGTTAACCTTGTGAACACGCTCATCGACTCTCACGCTCGAAGCTATCCCCAATTTTAACGTACCGCCGAGCTTTATGGTGTTTATCGTGTTTATCAGGCAGATCGTATGTCTTCACGTGATTGGGGCGCGAGCGAAGATCTTGGCGTTAACATTGGTATCTAGAAGGAGGGTTGTTCTAGTGTCATTTAAATTTTCAATCACAATTGTTTAACCTACTTCGGAAGATGATGAAAAGTAGAGATGGTACACAAGAAGGGCAGGCGATGGCTATCAGTTCATCATTGCCTCGTATTTCAATAAAGGATCGTCTGGGTCCTTCTAAAAGTGCTCACGAAAAGCACTACTCTAAACATGACTCAGGAGAACTTCATCCAGAAGATCCATGGTGGAGCCAGACGGAAGTTGGTTTTCAATCTTCGATAAAGAGCGTGATCATGATCAAGGCGGGCGGAAGGCTCACCACCGTGACTCATCGTCGAAGTGGTCAAGAAGACAGAGCCGCCAAATTGGCGAGGATGGCGACGGGCGAGATAAGGCTTTGGAGGTTCTGTTAAAACAAAGGAAGATATAAATTAACAACAGATGCTTGGTGGTGGAAGTTAAGGGATGAAGCATCTAGCCATGTTCACCAGAGAGACGCAGTAGGCATAAGGAGATACCCAGGAGAGGTAAGGAACCCAGAGCATCATGCGTACGTATTCAGAGATCGTTCTCGCAGAGGGAGGAGATCGAGGAAAACTCCCTTCGCCTCGAAGAAGGCACGCGATGGTCGTTGTTCACAAGATCGCGGCGATGATAGAGCGAAGAAGCAGGTCGAGAGAGATCGTGCCAGAAACCAGAAGAAGAGAGTACCAGCACAACCATTCTCATCATGAGGATGAAATTATACGTCAAAGTAGATCAAGAAGTCCCACAAGGGCAGTGGGATCGGCAGGAAGAGGTCGATCCACTCAAAGGCCGAATGTTGCTCAGGAGAAAGAGATCTCATCGCAACCCGAAGGTGTTGATTTTCTGGTGAAGGAGTTGAAAGAGCTCCGAAAGCAGCTGGTTGAGGTCCAACAGGTGAAAGTCACTCCGGGAAAGAAGGCATCCCCTTTTTCCTCAGATATTCTCAAGGAGAAGGCAGATATCACCAAGAAGTTGCCTCGTATGGAAAGCTATGATGGGTCTGGGGATCCTTATGACCATAGTCAAGCGTTCGACCGGCTGATGGACTATTATGACTTCACTGATGCTGCCAAGTGTCACACTTTTGTCACGACGCTGAGAAAAGACGCAAGACAGTGGATGGGGACTTTACTATCGGATTCGATTTCCTCTTGGACCGAGCTTTGTGATAAGTTCCATGCACGTTTTGGAAGCAACCAAAGAAGGGGAAAGCCTACAGGTTCTTTAGCACAGATTCGACAGTTCACTAGTGAATCTTTAGGCCAATATGTAAAGAGGTTCAGGGAAGCGGTTGGTCAGGTGTCCGACCTTAATGATCTCAAGTCGTGGGTTTGTTCGAAATGGGCTAGATCTGGTTAAGTCTGAGAAGTTGGTGAAGAAGTTGATGTTTCACCATCCGAAAAGCCTGGCAGAAGCCTTTGATAAGGCAGAAGGCTATATTGTCGTAGAAGAAGCTATGAATAGTCTGAAAAATCCTTCTTTGGGCCAATTAAAGGAGATAGAGGTTCCCAAGACCGAAGTTGATCAGAGAAGAGTGGGGATATAATCGAGGGTCGGCGGTAGTTCAAGAAGTACTGATAACTCGTGGCGGCAAGCGCGTGATCATGCGTCCACTGTTTCGCTTCCGAAGGTTAATAAGGTCTACACCCAATTGAACACGAAAAGGTCGATAATTTTGGATCGGATCGAAACCAACCTTTCTTTGAGCCACCTCGTGATAATTATAGGGCCGGGATAAGGCAACCTCGTAAATAATCGTGGTTATCATCAAGTCACGCCATGACACTAATGAGTGTTGCAATTTAAAGTTTCGTGGAGAAGAAGATTAGGCGGCCTTCTTTGATTCAAAGATGTGGTAGAGAAAGGACCGCCAGATCGCTGGACTATCAACCGTCTTTATTCGAACGGTTCAAGCACCACCCATCCAAAATGCTCCATTACCACCGCCAAGCAAGTCGTTGATGTAATAAACGGTGGGTATGTAGGGAAGTTGGTAGGGAAGAAGAGAAGGCTTATCTTGATTCGGTCGTATGTCTGTGGCAGATGCTACCACAAGATTGATGAGACCATTCCCTGTGAACCGTCGTATCATTTACGGATGTAGATTATCCTTGGAGCCCATTGAGCCGCGTGAAGGGGCATTGGTGATCACAACCTGAAGTGGGCTCGGTGGATGTGAAACGCGTGATGATGAGACAATGGATCTTCTGGACATTCAGATGCCCATGCTTATCGGAGGATGCATCTTGATGGGCACAAAATGGAGATAAAGCGAGGCTCCTCTATACGGCTTCTAAGAACGACCCGATCGAGTCAGCGAGCACTATTGAACTCCCGATTATCTTGACGACCCTCGGCAGCTTAGAGATAACGTGAAAATTCTATGTTGTGTATGTGGATTGACTTCTGAACGCCATACCGGGAAGTCTACATCGATGGCGATTCTCAAGTCGACCTCCATCCTTCATTTCAAAATCAAATTCCCGGTAGCATGGAGTAGGAGAGATGGAGGAGACTTAGACCGGCCCGACGATGTTATCGAAATGTCATTATTTCATCGGAATGGGGTCGACAAAACGAAAAAAGACAATGGCAATTGAGATCGAACCCTTCACCGAGAAGCATTTCGAGCGAATTTGGTGATCCTGCGAGGGGACGGAGAGATTGAGTTGGTCACCTGAAGCCGAGACAAGACGGTGAGGATTGGTTACGGTCTACTGAACCTCTTCTGACGAACCTTATGGAACTTTTACTGTTGCTATGTGGATATTTTTGCATGGGAGCCACAAGACATGCCGGGAGTTAACCGAAAGGTTCTTTGAGCATAAATTGAGATAGATCCTTGAAGAAGCGGGTTAAATCGAAGAAGAGGCGGATATTTGCGCGAGCGGCGAAGATCATTGATGAAGAGGTTGCAAAGTCTGTAATGGCGACTTCATCTCTGAAATTGATTACCGGAATGGATAGCAAATGTGGTGTTGAGTGCGAAGCGAGAATGGAAAATGGCGGGTTTGCATCGACTACACCGATCTCAATAAAGCTTGTCAGAAGGACTTTATCCTCACCCCATATCGATCGACTCATCGATGCCACTTGGGGTATGCATTACTAAGCTTTATGGATGCTTTTTCAAAGTTATCATCAAATATCCATGTGCAAAGAGGACATTCCAAAGGCGGCGTTCATTACACATTTTGTCTGTATATCGCCTATAAAAAGATGACTTTTGGCCTCATAAATCTTTGGAGCTACCTACCAAAGAATGATGAACTTCATCTTGACGGTAATTAAGGGAGGAACATGGAGGTTTATGTAGATGACATGATCGTGAAGAGTATCTGATTCGAAGCATTTGGACGACACGGAGGAATGCTTTCGGGTATCATTATCGTCAATTGAGACTCAATCCGGCCAAATGTACTTTCGGCCTTGGTGTAGGAAAGTTTCTGGGTTATCTGGTCAGTCAGAGGGGCATCAAGGCCAATCCAGAGAAGATCTAGGTCATTCTTGATATGAAGACTCCTCAGTCATTCAAAGACGTCCAACGTCTGACTGGTAGGATTGCGGCTTTGAGGAGGTTTGTCGCCAAATCTGTGGAGAGATGCCTTCCTTTCTTTGACACATTGAAGGGGCCAAAGAATGCGAAGATGTTCCAGTGGACTTCAGAGTGTGAAGACGCCTTCCAAGGCATAAAGACATATTTGTCTTCTGCTCCTTTATTGGTAAAGCTGCCCAATGAGAGACCTTATATTTATACCTTGCAGCCAAGTTCATTGGCGGTTGGAAGCGGTGTTGGTTCGGGGAGATCGGTGGGAAGCGACATCCGGTCTATTATGTCGACCACGTCTGCGAGATCTTTGAAACCGAATATCCGAATATTGAGAAATTTGCCTTTGCTTTAATAATTGCTAGTAAAGCTTTGGCAATATTTTCAAGGTCGACTCTGATCGTCTACACCTGGATCGACCATTGAAGAAGGTGATGGGCAAGCCAGAGGTCTCGGCGAGACTAGCGGCGTGGACTATGGAGTTGTCCCAATTTTTATCGAGTACCGTCCCCGAATCGCCATCAAAAATCAAACCTTGGCGATTTTATGGTGGAATATTCATTCACCGGCAGATCAGAGTTGCGGAGGCTAAATCGTCGACGGGCGATTCTGATTCTTCGGCGAGGCTGAGAATGCTTGGGCGTTGTATGCGAATGGATCCTCTACGATGGTGATTGAGTGGGGGCGAATTATTTTGACGAGTCCGAAGGGATTCAAGGTTCAAGAGAGCCATCGAGTTCGGGTTTAAAGCAACGAACAACGAAGCTGAGTACGAAGCGGTGTTAGCAGGTATCCGATTGACAAGGAGTCTAGAAGTCCAGAAGTTGATCATCTATAGTGATTCTCAATTGGTCGTTAAACAGTTGTCAGGAGATTATGAAGCTCGTGGGACGGGATGATCAAATATCTGGCGAAATTAAGAGGCGACTTCAATATTTCGCTTTATTATGAGTTTGAGGGGCATAGCGTAATAACGACAATTCTATTGCTGATGCATTGTCGGTGCCACTTGCGGATCGAGATGTTTTCAACGGATCGGTATATTTGGAAGTTTTGCGGCGAAGAGTGCTCGGCCGGCAAAGCGGTGATGTGTATCGGCGATCTAGTTCTTTGGATGACCCCTACATCGAGTATTTGGCGAATGGGCGTCCTTCCTTCCGGATCGGATCTTGTGAAAGAAGATCAAGTACAAGAGTGCTAATTTTGTTCTTATTGATTGGGATCTTTATCGATTGGCATTTTCTCACCATTCTTTGAAATGTTTGGTTCCGTCCAGAAATGAGTATGCTCTTCGGGAGGTTCACGAGGTATTTGCGGTGATCATATGGTACGCCAAGTCTTTGGCTCATAAAGTACTTGACAAGGATCTTATTGGCCTACAATTTTCAAAGAAAGCTACGAATATGTCGAAGAAATGTGAAAAATGCCATTTCGATAGTCCGATCCCACATCGACCAATCGGAAGAGCTATATTCGATTTTATCTCTATACCTTCCATTTATGCTGGGGTGGATATATTGGGGCCAGTTGCCTAAAAGCTAAAAAATTCGAAATCAAACCGTCATAGTTGTTATCGATTACATGACTAAGTGGGTGAGGCGAAATCCACTTGGTTAATAACGGAACAAGAAAGTGCACGAAGTTCATAAAAAAAGTGCAGAAGTGTTTAACCCGGGATCCCTAGTGGTGTTGATATCGGACAACGGGACGCCTTGGTTAAATGGGTTCAAAATTTGAAGGATTTTTAAAGGATCCGGGATTCAACACAAGAAGATTTCGTGGCTCATCCACAATCGAATGGACAATCGAGGTGACCAACAGATGACTGCTTGAATGGAATCAATGCCTTGATTGGATGAAGCTAAAGGGAGATGGCGGAAGAATTGTTGAAGCGTCTTTGTGGAAACTTCAAGAACTACACCGAGGACCACCACAGCGGATTCACCCTTTTCGATTGGCTATATGGTAATCGATGCCTTAGTCGATCGAAATCGGATCTCAATCTTGGTCGATCGATTCGAAAGAAATCTGATGACGAAGGACCGAAAAGCTAACTGGACCTCTTTAGAAGAAGTCGGAGAGTAAGCTTTGCTCAAATTGGTACAACTTATCGGTGAAGGGTGGCCAAAATTATAACAAAGGGTCAAACTTCCGTGGATTGAAGTAGGAGACTTAAATCTGTAGAAAGCCAAAACATCTACGCCTCAAAAAACACGGGAAAGCTAATCTTAGAATCTGGGAAGGGCCGTATGAAGTGATCAAGTACCAAAGCTAGGTACTTATCGGTTAAGGCACCTTTAGATGGTTCGAGATCAAGAATACTTGGCATCTTTGGCGAGGCTTGAAATATTTTCAATAAAGATTAAGTCGGGTTCTTAGGAAGTGCATGCCACGATTGTTCATTATCGATAAAAAGTCACTTTTTTCACCATCGATCCTGGTCCTATTTGTCCTAAGGTCGCGATGGTGTAAGGAGGTATGGTAGGACTATTGGCCGTTCGATGGCGACCCGTAAAAGGTCCTTATGATCCTATATTGATTTTAATAGGGTGGTAAATCATGAGTCACTTTCGTATCGATCCACAGTCTGTTGTCTAAGGTCACAATGGTGTAAGGAGGTATGGTAGGACTCGGCCGTTCGATGGCGACCCATAAAGGTCCTTATGATCCTATATTAATTTTACCAGGATGGTAAATCAATGGTCACTATTGATCCTTATATCTTGGTCCTTATATTTTGTTACCTACCCCAGAGGTAGCAAGATTTCGATGGTGCGAGGAGGATCGGCTAAGTTCACCTCACACATGACCGATCTCACACTTCGGTATCGATGAACATATATTACTTTATTTTGTCTAAATGTTGAGTTCAATTCATTTAATTCAGTTAAGTTGAATCCTGTCCGAAAAATTTAATTTACTTCATTTCATAAATTAACTGATATATGCCATATCTGATTCACTAGTCGGGTTTAGTTTATTGATACTGAATTATTGACAAGAAATTAATCGAGACAGAAGTCATGATCAAGACAGTTGAAGATTCATCGATAAAATAAAACATTCATTCATTCAAGTTAATAATAAACTAGTCACATAAGTACAGAAAGTTTAAAGTAGTTAAATTTTTTACATAAAATAAAAACAGGACGAACATTCAGGCCCCGCCTTCATCATCGGAGTTGAGTAATGTCGGGTCCAACTGAGCAGCCGATAGCTTTTCTTTTCTTCGCTCTCGGCAATCTTCGTACCCCTCCGAATATACCTTCAGGATTTCGGCATTAAGTTCGTCCGAATCCCTGTAGTCCGCCTGAACCTGCTTTCGGATCTCTTCAGTCAGGAGAGGACCTCGTTCTTCAAGATCCTTTATTTTGTGGCGAAGTTTGTGACGTTTGGCCTTATGCCTTCGCTCTTCGTCCTTGGCCTTCGTCTGAGCCTCACCAAGTTGGATCACCAAGCTTCGGTTGGTGAAAAAACTCCTCATTTTTGCCTTCTTGAGTAGGTTTTCTTGACCAAACCGCGCGTTCATATCGATCAAGCTTGTTGGGCGGCGGAGATGACGTGACCCATCCCATCCGTGGCCCTTAACTCGTCGTCGGATGTCTTGAATCCATCTGGCCGATCTAATTACATTTGAAGGCCGTTGATGGTATGAAAAGCATCTTCACGATCGTTCTCTCTCGATCCAAGGTTGATTTGGCGTGTTTATCTCTGCCTCATGAAATCCTCCTCGGTTTCCCCATTTATGTGTCTCGGACTTGATCGTCCAAAAAGCGATTATCACTGCATATTTTCAAAATATTCAGGTTAACTTCCAAATATCCAAATGAGAAACGAGACATAGAAGATAAAGAAATTGTTATTTACCTTAGCCAAATAGCTCATCCCTCATCGACGATTTAGTCAGTGTGATCAATCCTTTGAGCCGGTGGTGCGTCGGTGTTCGAGCGAAAAGCTCAGAGAGGTCGAAGGAAATTTGCATTGAATCTAGGCCCACAATCGGAGATCCCATAACCTTAAGCATGGTAACCTGACACGAGGGGCCAAGATTAGTTCGAGGAAGGTCTTGGCCTTTCGGGAGAAAGAGTTGGGGCTGCTTGGGAGGGTAGGGTCCACATGTATGGTTTCAATTGGAGGATCTATTTGGGGTGGGTCCTTGAGGGTTGGCGAAGCGAAAACTCGGATGGCTATCGAGTGCGCTTCCTCTTCTGGATAACGTTGGAATCCTTCGTCACAGTCACCGTCTTGTCGATCTGTATCTCTACGAGGCACGAAGGGTGGGATGATCGGCGATGCACCTGAGTTCTTCGGCGGTTAGAGGGGGTTATTTTAGTTTTAATTTTTGGTCCGGAGGACACTTCTTCGATCGGAGACGATCGAGTAAACCTCTCGAGGATAGGTATGGGGTTGGCTCTGTTTACGGTGTGGATTCGGAAGGGGTGACAGAGTCTTGACACAGGTTTTCTAGTGGCTCTCCTCTTACGGCGAGGATGAAGGGTCTCTTCCATCTGAAGAACCTCTTGACCTCTGGTTCTTCTGTTCGGAATTCATCCGTATGAATTTAAAAGTGGGATTCGGCCGGAGAGTAACTTCATTGGTAGATTCTCAGCGGCTTAGAAGACTTCGATAAAAATCTTGAACTCCTTTATTTCTAAGAGCTCGGTCGATCGAGATCTTTTGCATAAAATAAGCGATCCTATGTTAAATTACACATCATAAAATATTTTCAAAATTTTATATATATAGAAATAAACCAAGATTTTACACACTTGTATTAAATATAACCATGCGCCTTGAAAGGAGTCCATATTTCCACTCCTCCTTGGAAATTGTCGAAAAAGTTCCATCATTTCAACTTCCGTTCTTGAAATGTCTCAAAGTCGGCGAGATCTTCTCATCGGTTGCCCAGATTAGTTAAAGAAGAAATCTGGGACCTTTGGCGTAGAACCACTTCTCGTGCCATCCCTATTGCTCGAAGGAGTGTTCACCGATGAACGTCTCTCGAACTTTTCTCCGGACTTGAGGAGAATGTTTCTTAGGGCCTTGAACCCCTTCTCCTGGATTGTACTATTTTGTAGGCGGTGAAGAAGAAGTCGAGGAGGGCTCGGCGCTTGACTCATGGCGAAGGCCACAAAGGGCGAAATGTGAATGTAGGAGTTTGGTACCAATGGGAGAACCCCACACCAGAACCCCCAGTATGGTCACTATAAAAATGTGCGGGGAAAAGACCCCTTCTCGGTAAGAAGTCACGGGGACTGGTAGTCCAACCTTCCGGCCCATTGGTACGTCTTTTCACGGATCTGGGAACCTGGATGGCGTGGGTATCCTAATATGGTCTGAGATCGATCGAATCCTCTTTAGTTCGACCTCGATCGACGATGGGAGTGTTGGCATCTGAGAGCGATCCGTACTCTGTAGTATTGAGAGGGGTTTTGAGTTTTTGGTTTGGGGTTTATGCTCGTGGTTCCTTCACGAGGTTAGGGTTTGGTGGAACCACTTGTGATCGGTGTTACCGGTATTGGGGAACTTTGTTCGAGTTTTGGGAAGCCATTTTGTGGTTTTTTCGGAGAAAGATCATAAAGTTAGGAAAATTTCAATTTCAAATGAGCAGTAAAAAGCGCCGAATTTGGTAAAGTTATCTTTTTATCTTGTGATTTACCACGGTGTTCGAAATTGATACATTAAATGTTAGTAATGATTTGGAATTTGAATGGGAAGCGTCCGGTTAAAGGTCCGGATATTTAATGGAGCCAGGGCCTTTACGATTTGGGCCTTTGATCTCCTCTCATTTCATTTTCTGAAATAATAGCAAGGGTACATTTCAATTACTTCTTATTATGGATCTTGATAAAATATCATGGACCATTTACGCTTTCTATTAAACATTACATTGACAAAAACTAGAGGCGATGTTGGGTCGTGATATTTTTCTCTCATTAAATAGGAGTAAATTGGAAACTTACTTCATTTAATTATTCTATTGGGCCTTTATT